>JAVTVY010035159.1:0-139957 GCA_036873755.1 Hanleya hanleyi | reverse complement strand
GGATTTTGATGGCCGAGTTGTCTAAGGCGCATCGCTGGTGATCGCTGCCTCATACTGCTGAACCGGCACAGGTTCGACCCTGGCTTGTGCATGTGTGAAAGTCTGCCAGTTAGTTGCCGACGAGCCGGAGGTATTCAGGTATTCCAGCTTTCTCCATCATTGAAACTGGCTGTCACCATATGCGTGAAATAACCTTGAGTGTGACATTAAACCAAATCACCCCTAATACTTTTAAGGTGATACACGATTTATCTAAGCCATGGAAATCTGCCTTGTCTATTAACGGTGCAATTCCACAGGACCTATGATATGTTGAATATGGAGACATTAGATATCGCGATTGCTCTAGTTGAAAAAATATGGCCGCTAAAGCTTGATGGTAAAGATCTATTCAGGTGATGCCTTCCGCATCATATCTATCGAGCCAGCGATTCATCCCTTATTGGGGGTTTACCTGGGGAGACAAGTATTTTTATGATCGGTGCTCTACATCCTGTAAAATATAGGAGAGTTCAAGTCATTCTTTGCAATCGGTTATAGCCACAAGATTTGGCATAGGTGACCCATTTACTGGACGACTTCATGTTCGTCGGTGCAAATGGCGCTAGCCACTGTCCTATAGTTTTCAACGCTTTCACTTACTTGTGTGACTATTTGGGCATTCCAATCAAACATGCTAAGACCTACTACCCATCAACTACTATGGTTATGCATGGGATTCAACTGAACCCCAGAACTATGAAAGCATCATTTCCAGAAGACCAAGTTCATAAACTGAAAAGCATGCTAGGTGAATTTTCGCGCCGCAAAAAGGTAACACTTGTGGAGCTGCAGTCTCTCATTGGCTCGCCTCAATTTTGCCTGTAAAGTCGCGGTGCCCGGCAGGGCATTTCTCCGTTGCCTGATAGACTTTAACAAAAGGTGTATCACAAACTCACCATCACATTCGCTTGAATAAAGTTAGAGCCTATATTAATAACTGGCTTGTATTCCTGGAGTCTTAAATTTATTTTCATTCTCCAAATTGGGTATCCGCTGATGTGATCAAACCAAATCAAACTGTTTTCCGACGCTGCCGGCACCTTGGATTTGGCGGTTGTTTTTGGATAGACCAAGAATGGTTGAAATAATCAATCACCAGTTTTTCATTGCTGATGAATTTACTGCGTCAGTTAGTAGTTGCCTACCTTCGACTTGACATTCTGTTCAGATCAAAACATATTTTGGAACAATCTAACGTTATTCCTGACAAGATCTCGCGGTTACAATTTCAGGAAGTGCTGTCTCCAGCCCCTTGGTTCAACCACTCGTCGCATCCAATACCCTGTCTGCTGCTGATTCTTTGAAGTAGACAGCCAGAGTTCTTGCTGAATCTTCCTTGAAAGTATACAATCGCGCGCATGACAAGTATATATAGATTACCACAATAACACTGATCAGTGTACCAGTCCGATATTCCCCATCTCATCGGCACAGCTGGATTCCTTCAAAGCATTCTTGCATTTCCACAAGTGTGCACCCTCCACAGCTTATACATTCATATCGGCTGTCAGTTATGTGCACAATTTGGCTGCAGTAGACGACCGTGGTCAGTTATTCCTTGCCAAAATGCTACTTACGGGCATGTCAAAATTATACGGTCAGCCGGATACCAGACTACCCATAACTAAGGAAATCCTCCATAAGATATTTGATGCTATACCACACATTGTATCCACGTAATTCCTTTACGAGCATTGTTCTTAATAGCATTTCATGCATTCAAACGCGCCAGTGAATTGGCAGTTCGTTCAGAACAAGACAGCAATTGCAATGTTCTTTAATACAGTGATGTCTTTTTCTCCGATCAGCCTGGCCCGTTACAAGGCATGAACATTATTATCCGCAACTTCAAACACAACATATCCCATAAACCAGTTCATTTGTTTATATCATCGTATACTGATAATATTATATATTGTCCAGTTCAAGCAATCCGTGCTTAATGTCGGTTACATATTTATCATCCGAGGATGGGCCCCGTGTTCCAATTTCCAGAAGATGCGCCCGTTTCAGCTGCCTATTTCGCAGCTCGTGTAAAAAAACGGAATCTCTTCAATCGGCATTTATCTTCCATGATAGGTCACAGTTTCCGCATTGGCGCCGCCACTTCATCTTCAGCACAGGAATCCAGAATGACATATTAAAAAATGTGTAGACGGAAGACTGAAGCTATATTACAATGACGTATTTCACTTGGTATCTATGCATTGTCCAGACACGGGCTGCATTGTACGGTAGCCCGAACGAATTTATTGCATAAATAAGAATATGGTCTAACTAGACCCAGTTTGGGAAAGGTCAGTCAGGGGCTGCCGTGCCATCTGAGTCAGGTATATATGATTACTTTCTAATATTTACTATATACTTAACACCAAGAAAAAAAAATAATTCAAAATTTCGGATCGAAAATTCGTCAAAAATTGACCATTTTGGGGGTTCTGACGTAACTGTAACGTCATTATGGCGGTCATCTTGGATTATTTTGCTTTTCTCACTACACCTTTGCCAACACTATTAGTGTGGAAATTTTCAGACGCTTACCCCAAAGGATAGCGAATATATGATGTTTTAAAAATCGTTCGGATAAAATTGCCATTTATTGGCCAAAAATGACCCCGGGCCCTTAATGGGCCACTTATCGCCTCCTGGGCCTCGAAATCGGGGGCACTCCTTCTGATATTGTTCTCGGGACGACACGTGTGCCAAATTTGGTGCTTCATTCCACTCTGTCACGATAAAGTGAACATCTGGCCTTAAGCTACCGGACTAATTAATATGTTTATATGCATTTGTCTATTCTTGAATGTTGTCTATGTATGTGTTGTATATAGTGTATTAAAATTTAATTCCCATGCGCCTCAAGGTTGCGGCAACTATACAACTGGTACATAGTAGTATTGCTATTGCAAGAGCTTGTTCATTTTGAATATGGTGCCTTAATGGACAATATCAATAACAACTGTTGACAATGATCTTTCAAAGCGAGATTAGAGATGAGAGATTAGAGATTACATTAATACCGTAGCTCAGATCCTTCAGATGTTCGGGTAAGTATAAATGTGAATGTGCATGGTACCGTGTGTGCACAGAATTCCCGGGCTTTGAGCTGAAGACGTGGCACTCTCGCCGATGTTAGCTGATCGTGAAGGTGAGTGATAATTGTTGGTTAAATAATGCAGGGATGTACGCCCCTTGAGTTTCCTATCAGGTTCTAGTGAACAAAGAATTAAGTTACGTGGTTCGTATTGGTTTTTGCTTCTGGAAGGATCTCACTCGTGTTCTCTGTTCTCATAAACACTCGCTTTGGCTTAGACACTCTTCCGTTCTGTGGGCTTTTCTTCCACCTGCCTCAGTGTTGCCTCGTATATAGCAGCAATGCGGAGAGTTAAGTAACCAATGACGCTACTTGACCGACAACAAACGATTTTATACAAATGAAATTGCTTGAAATCAATTACTCCTTATCAGTTATCCCCATGCCCAGTGTCCTCATTCTCTTGATATTTTAGTATGTATTAGGTTACGTAGAAGTTTCCAATGTATCACATGAGAACCTGATACTAAGTATTTGGTAGCTATTATAAATCAAAATCGGATTTGAATAGAAATAGTTTTTTTTTCACTTTTCCTTGCAGAAATTTTGAAGAAAAACGACGAAAACACGCCTTTTCTGGTATCTCACATCGCCATTCTAAATTAACCCATGATCCTCTGGTCAGCGAGCATTGAAATGGTTTCATAATGACCTCAATATGATAAACTACGAAGTCAGGAAGTTTGAGGTCTCATTTTCTTGCCGTCCCGGATATAGGAAACAAAGTTTGGTAAAGGCAACCCCCGCCCCTCCCCCCCCCCAAAGGGTCTAGTAGGTTTAAGAGAGTATTTAGGACCCCTGTTTATTTTTTCTTAAGAAACAAACAGAAAACCAGTTTAGACGGGATTGAGTCAATTTGTATTCAAGCCAGTTCAGACGGGATTGAGTCAATTTGAATTCAAAATTCCGTATTGAGCCTTGAAATACGTACATTTATAGGATCATATTCGGAAAACGGAAATCATTCCCGTTTTCAACTATACAGAATAATCGGTTAAATGCACACTAAAGAGTAGCACTCGTACAAGTGTGCTTAAGTTTTAATTCTATAACACTTACACCTATTACACACTGATAATCGTGCAATTATTACACGATTTATCACGGTTAAGAACTTTGACACGCACAGGTGTTCACTCGGGAGAATCCGTTTCACAGGGCGGGTGATAAATTGCAGGACAAAGTCTCATCTACCTGTACAATCGAATAAATAAATAGAATGGATACCCTGCAAGTAGGAACTTTAGTTTATTTTAAATGCAGAAAATGTATAATCGCAGATATTTCCAAACCAATTGGGATATACGAGTGTTACACAATAAGAAACAGATCAACAGGAGAAACAAGACGTGCTTTCAGATATGAATTATCTAGAGAAGCGGAGATGAAAGAGTTCATGAGAGACTCAGATGATGAACGTCTTCTTGCAGTTTTAAAGAGGCACAACACGAGTGTGGTCAGCTGAACAAAGGTCGATTTTCCTCCGCTGACGATGAGAAGTTAAGAGATCTGGCTAACAAACGAAATGAACCAGGGACCGACAGGCGAGCTAAATGGGGAATACGGATATGTTAAGATATTAAATTCGTTTTAAATTATTAATCAAGCCTTATAAATAAATTCATCTAAAAAAAGGTTTAGATCTAACAAAAATCAGCTTCTTAATATACCAGTATTAAGATGCAAACTTGAGTTGCCGTTACACCAACCATTGTTTGAGATCAACAACTGCCACGGTTCTGCTTGAGGTGGGTGTGTCTATCATTGCTGTGATGTCGGTTACAGGCCACAGAAATGAAGGCAGTTTTAGAAGCTATGAGCGGAAACCGCCTGTTCCGAGGCAGCGGCAAATGAGTGAATTATTGCAAACTGCTGGCTCTAAAACAACATACAACAAGTGTGCCCACGTTATGTATCAGTAGCTCGACATCAAATGTTTGTAATTTCACATCTGTTCCACAGTCATCACATCTTAGCTCCGTGAACATAAATTTTCATTGTTTGAGTAAAAGCTGTAAATTAATATTTATTAAAGACGTAAATTTCTGTCTCAAGTTTAACTGTTGGTTCCATCGTGATTGATTAAGAATGCCACACAAATAGACTTGTATGCATGTATGTTTCACTGCGCCCCCTTCTGAGAGGTCATATAAACTCGTCCATTGATACTGCCAACTGAGGCGGGCGGCGCATTTCAACAAAGGGAAGAAAGGTTGTGAACGTTTACCATATTTTTTCAATCTTTCATTGTAACCTTTGTTCATAATCAATTTGAGTAGTGCAATAGAATAGAAATGATGTTTTCATAGGTGTGCTAAATCGTTAATTTACGCATGGTTAGTGTGGGGAAGTTTATAAATTTTAGGGCGAGGGTTCGCCCTTGCCCTAAAATATAAACTTTCCCACAACAACCGTTCTCGCTTAAAAAAAACGTCATTTCTTAAATAGCTTTTCAGGCTAAGATAAGATAAATAGTTAAGAAGAAACAGGGGTGAAAACCCATAACATTTGTGAAAATATTGCCTCATTTAACATGCATCCTTTTAGGATAAATGTATTACTCATTTAATAGGGAAGTGGTCGTGTTGAGATGTTTGAGGCTCATCAAGGTTAATTTTCCCAGGTCATATTTTGTTGAATTGACCACATGAAACAGATTGTATCTACTGCTTGTGAGCTTCTATAAAAGCACGGGAGTAGAGGATACTCTTTTTGTATATGTTAGGAAGGAAACGGTAGTGCGGTTAGGGCGGAAATGGGAACACATCTTGGAGTTCATCCGCTAGAGTAGTAGGGAGAGGGGATATTCATTATCATTTTGCCGAGGGAGATAACTCTTGTGGAGATGACGGGGAGTTCCGCCAGGGGGCGCCACCAGCTCAAAATACCAAAAACTACCTCCAGCACAGACGAGTTCCAATCTAGGGGGAGGTAACTCCGGGTCACTATAGTTCCGGCAAAGGGCCCCTGGGCATGTATTCTTCCGCGGTGATGCGGTCTGGCGGTGATGCGGTTGCGGGAAAAAGCTTCCGCGGAGAAAAAGTAGTCCCCAGACTTCAAATACGCTGCATGGTCCGATTGGGTCGAGTGAGGTATCAAAGTGAAGCATTCGTGAAGGGGCATCCAGTCATGGGTGGGTGCATGTAAAATTAGGATTTTTTCCCGAAACTATAAAAAGCGGAACACGGACTTTACCCCTAAAATAGGGGAAAACACTTATCAACCCTAGTCAAAAGGGCTAATATCGGTCTCCGGGCTTATCGGGGCCTGCCTATCAAGTCAATGGGGTGGGTGCGTGTAAAATTAGGATTTTTTCCCGAAACTATAAAAAGCGGAATACGGACTTTACCCCTAAAATAGGGGAAAACACCTATCAACCCTAGCCAAAAGGGCTAATATCGGTCCCCGGGCTTATTGGGACCTGCCTATCAAGTCAATGGGGTAGGTGCATGTAAAATTAGGATTTTTTCCCGAAACTATAAAAAGCGGAATACGGACTTTACCCCTAAAATAGGGGAAAACACCTATCAACTCTAGCCAAAAGGGCTAATATCGATCCCCAGGCTTATCGGGGCCTGCCTATCCAGTCAATGGGGTGGGTGCATGTAAAATTATGATTTTTTCGCGAAACTATAAAAAGCGGAACACGGACTTTACCCCTAAAATAGGGGAAAACCCCTATCAACCCTAGACAAAAGGGCTAATATCGGTCCCCGGGCTTATCGGGGCCTGCCTATCAAGTCAATGGGGTGGGTGCATGTAAAATTATGATTTTTTCCCGAAACTATAAAAAGCGGAACACGGACTTTACCCCTACAATAGGGGTCTGTATTATACAATATAAGGTAAAATGCCTGTATGGGGTATGGGGATGGTCAATTTTTTTCGTGGGCTTTACTCTGGCTTGTGGGGTCTCGTTTTTCTCGTCTCGCCAAGAAAATGACAATGGGAAGGGTCCCGGAGCGAATCGGTGAAATTTTTGGGAAAAGTCACCGAGGTCTGTATATAGGCTCATACTGGCTATATGGGGGGAGGGGTGGTCAATTTTTTTTTGTGGGTGTTACTATGGGTTGTGGGGTCTCGTTTTTCTCGTCTCGCCGAGAAAAACACAATGGGAGGGGTCCCGGAGCGAAGCGGTGAAATTTTTGGAAAAAGTCACCGAAGTCTGTAGGCCTATATAGGCCTATAGGCTGGCTATGGGGGGTATAGGTCCAACCTGGAAAATTCACACACGTTCATTGTGATATGGGTTGTTTGGTCTCCTTTTTGTACGTCTCGTCATTTAGAACACGATGGGAAGGGTCCCGGAGCGAAACGGTGAAATTTTTGGAAAAGTGCCATATATCCCATATAGCTCCATACTGGCTACATGGGGGTATAGGTTCAACCTGGGAAATTCACACACGTTCATTGTGATATGGGTTGTTTGGTCTTGTTTTTCACGTCTCGTCATTTAGAACACGATGGGAAGGGTCCTGGAGCGAAACGGTGAATTTTTTGGGAAAAGTCACGGAGGCCTATACTGCATGGCTATGGGGTATAGGTCCGTACCGGGTGGACGTTTTGGGGTCTAGGTGAGTCCCTAATGGTCCTATGGTGTCGTATGAGGTCTTATTTTGAAGCTCTCGTGGAGAAACATCCGACTAGACTAATGGTTCGTCCGTGTTCAGTAGTCTGCGCATGCGCAGTCTGGCCGTAGTATAGAAAGCAGGCCCTTTGGGTGGTATGTGGGTGTGTGTTTGGGGTAGAGATGGACCGCTATGGGTCCGAATGGGTCGTGGAAGGTGTCAAAGTGAAGCTTGTGTGGGGTAGAGTCAGAATGGCGTGTTTTTAAATGCAAGTCGCGTCAATCTGCGCATGCGCAGTTGGTTGTAGTAAGTAAAGTGGCCATTTTGGGGCAGTGCAGGAAGGTATTTCGTGTCGAGATGGACCATCCTTGGTCCGAATGCGTCCTGGGAGGTGTTATTTTGTAGCTCTCGGGGTGTAGACCCCGATTTGGGGGCTGCCCACGTCACCTGTGACGTCATCGGTGACGTCATCAGTACGAATAGTAGCGAAAGTGGACATTTTAGGGCACTGAAGGATAATATTTGGGGTAGAGCGGGACCATCCTTGGTCCGAATGCGTCGTGTGAGGTGTCATCTTGTAGCAACGCCCGCCAACATCAAGCTCAATGCTTCAACGCCCTGGTGAAATAGCTCAGAAGCTCTGATTTTCCATGGAATTGTCACTCATTCTTCGAAATGCAGTGACGTCCGTCTTTACGCCTTAACAGACCGGAGACAGTACAACAACAACAACAAGGATGAGACATGAGAGAACAACAACAAGAAGTTTTTTCATATAGTTTATTCTCCCCAATGTTACATCTTACCCACGCTGGGGGAGCCGCGTTGGGTATATTTACAATTCAAGAAGACTCTTGTCCAATTAGAGGCCACCATTTGCATCTGTCATATTCGTTCCTGTCCGTTAGATGTCCAATCAGAAGTCTCCATTTCAGAAAGTTCCATCTTCGGCAATGCTCGCTTTGAGATAGTTGTTTGTGCATTCTGAGTATCTATCAGTGCATGGGTGAATACATTCACCCGATGGGAATATTCCGTAGTTTGGTCACGAAGAACGTAACATTGGTCACACTCTCCACTGTCCACTTGGTGTTGGGGCGTTGTTGTTGGGCCCTTTCCAAGGGATCCACGGTGTCCAGTTTCTCCAGCATCGTCTCTAGCGACACTCGGTTAATGATGGTAAACGGTTGGTCAAATACCTGGATGTTCCCGCTCGGGTAAAAGTATCGGACTTGGACTCCTTATGCTGCAGCACATAAACAAACGCCAGATTCAATCTGAAGGCCGTAGTTTGGTCGTTCAAGATGGCTTCCACGTAGCTACGTAGACGGGCGAGGTCGGTCAGTCGGAAATTGTAGATATCTTGAATAGGGCGATGACGGTGGAAACCGTGCCGTTTCATGGACCAATGGCGCCGATAGATGTCACTCACTGGATGGGCGTCCTGTAACAGATCGCTGGGAACATCCACTGCATCTTCCAGAAAATGTTCGATGTCGTCAGGCGTATGACTCGAAACCGTAACGCTGAGGTCCGGCTGGATATCCAGGCCCTCCTAGACTGGGGGTATAGGCGGGCTCTCCGTGATCGCATCACCAGTGGCGTTCGTCTCCCCGGGCTCATCTTCACTAGGTCTGATCCTCATGGGTGCCCCTTTAGTGGAAAGTTGTCGCTCATACCGTGGTGATGGACTATGAATCAAACGTTGGTACTGTCTTAAATGACTGGGTCGTTTGAAGAGTTGACCACAACCGTTACATTGTTCCGTCGCGCCCTCGTGGAATGAGCGTTCGTGGCGCAGTAAATGATCCTCCCGGTTGAATGACCGTGCGCAGGTTGTACAAGTATACCGAGCATCGTTGTGGGTGGAGGCCTCGTGGCGTCGTAAATTATCTAGGTGAGTAAAGAGCTTCTGGCAAGTTGTGCAAGTGAACATCTTGGTGGTTGACAGGGTGTCTGATGAAACGGCCAGCCCGCTTCCCTTTTATAGCACGCTAGCTGGTGATCTAGTTTTAGCACACTCAGTTCAACTATTCCCGAGTCGAGGGCCGAGCCGTGACATCTTCGGTAACCTTCGTGTCTCTTCGGGCACCTCCGTAACTACCCGGCTGTTCCCATGTAAACCCGGATGGATCTCCGTGTCTCTTCGGTGACCTCCGTGACATCTTCGGTCACCTCCGTGTCTCTTCGGTCACCTCCGTAACTACCCGGCTGTTCCCGTGTAAACCCAGATGGATTTCCGTGTCTCTTCGGTGACCTCCGTGACATTTTCGGTCACCTCCGTGTCTCTTCGGTCACCACCGTAACGTCAACGATCAACATGTAGACATATAGAGTATGTACGGCATGTAATGGTATTCATCAGTGCATGAGTGACGCATTCAGCCGATGGGGGTGGTCGGTCAGCTTGGTAACGAAAAACGTGCCATTGGTCACCCTTTCCACGACCCATTGTGTGTTGGGGTGTTGTTGTTGGGCCCATTCCAAGGGATCCACGGTGTCCAGTTTCTCCAGCATCGCCTCTAGCGACGCCCGGTTAATGATGGTAAACGGTTGGTCAAATACCCGGATGTTACTGCTCGGGTAAAAATATCGGGCTTGGTCTGTGTCCTTATGCTGCAGCACATAACCAAACGCCAGATTCAACTTGAAGGCCGTAGTTTAATCGTTGAAGATGGCTTCCACGTAGCTGCGTAGACGGGCGAGGGCGGTCAGTCGGAAATTGTAGATATCTTGAATAGGGCGATGAAGGCAGAAACAGTGGCGGATCATGGGCCAATGGCGCCGATAGATGTCACTCACTGGATGGTCATCGTGTAACAGATCGCTGGGAACATTTATGGGTTCGTCCACGAAGTGTACTTAGCCCTCCACGTCGTACAAAATCTGGCCCAAGGTCATGTCGTCGGAATTTGACTGTTGAATTAGGGCGACATCATCATCGGCCCTCGTGCGATGGGTGGGAGTTTCCCCTGTTTCGATATTGATGCCTACGGGCTCTTCTACCTGCAAACGTGGCTGCGGAACAGGGTGTCGTGTGCGTTGGTGTCGCAGCAACTGACTGGTCAGTTTGAAAAGCCGACCACATTCTTCGCATGGACGCTTGTGTACTTCATGGCGTGCACGTGTGTGGCGCTGTAAATGATCCGGGCGCTGAAACGACAGTGTACATATCGTAAAGCTATACCGGGCGGTTCCTTCGTGCCTGGTAGTCTCATGGCGTCGCAAGTCGTGCAGACGAGTGAATGATTTCGAGCACGTAGTACAAGTGAACATCTTGGTGGTTGACAGAGTGTCTGATGAAACGGCCAGGCCGCTTCCCTTTTATAGCACGCTAACTGGTATCATGTTCAGGCACCTCCGTGTCTCTTCGGTGATCTCCGTGACATCTTCGGTGACCTCCGTGTCTCTTCGGGCACCTCCGTGACATCTTCGGTGACCTCCGTGACATCTTCGGGCACCTCCGTGTCTCTTCGGCCACCTCCGTGTCTTTTCGGAAAGTGACCGAAGAGACTCGGAAGTGAACGACATTGTGGGGAAAACCCCACAGACAGGTCAGTACATGTGCTATCATGTTCACACTCCGTCACCGAAAGGACACGGACTGAAGATGGCGGACCTCGCCCGGTAGTGGTGGTGGTCGGAGCTCCCGTGTGGCAGAGCTCTTGGATCGGAGCTCTTGGAGATCAAAGCGTGTGGAGCTCAGAGCTCGGAAGCGACATTTGCATATGACCTCTGTGAGGTCACTTCCGCTTCCGTTCACGTGACCGGAACTGACATTTGACCCCGGCGCGCAATTTTATCCGATATTGTTAGCGCGCGCCGGGGTCATATGCAAATGTCGCTTCCGAGCTCTGAGCTCCACACGCTTTGAGCTCCAAGAGCTCTGATCCAAGAGCTCTGCTACGCGGGAGCTTCCTCTACCACCACCACCGGGCGAGGGCCGCCATCTTCAGTCTGTGTCCTTTCGGTGACGGAGTGTGAACATGACAGCACATGTACTGACCTGTCTGTGGGGTTTTTCCGACAATGTCGTTCACTTCCGAGTCTCTTCGGTCACTTCCCGAAAAGACACGGAGGTGGCCGAGGAGACACGGAGGTGCCCGAAGATGTCACGGAGGTCACCGAATATGTCACGGGGGTGCCCGAAGAGACACGGAGGTCACCGAAGATGTCACGGAGATCACCGAAGAGACACGGAGGTGCCCGAACATGATACCAGCTAGCGTGGTATAAAAGGGAAGCGGCCTGGCCGTTTCATCAGACACTCTGTCAACCACCAAGATGATCCCTTGTACTACGTGCTCGAAATCATTCACTCGTCTGCACGACTTGCGCCGCCATGAGGCTACCAAGCACGAAGGAACCGCCCGGTATAGCTGTACGATATGTACACTGTCGTTTCAGCGCCCGAATCATTTACAGCGCCACACACGTGCACGCCATGAAGTACACAAGCGTCCATGCGAAGAATGTGGTCGGCTTTTCAAACTGACCAGTCAGTTGCTGCGACACCAACGCACACGACACCCTGTTCCGCAGCCACGTTTGCAGGTAGAAGAGCCCGTAGGCATCAATATCGAAACAGGGGGAACTCCCACCCAACGCACGAGGGCCGATGATGATGTCGCCCTAATTCAACAGTCAAATTCCGACGACATGACCTTGGGCCAGATCTTGTACGACGTGGAGGGCAAAGTACACTTCGTGGACGAACCCACAAATGTTCCCAGCGATCTGTTACATGAAGACCATCCAGTGAGTGACATCTATCGGCGCCATTGGCCCATGATCCGGCACTGTTTCTGCCGTCATCGCCCTATTCGAGATATCTACAATTTCCGACTGACCGACCTCGCCCGTCTACGCAGCTACGTGGAAGCCATCTTCAACGATCAAACTACGGCCTTCAAGTTGAATCTGGCGTTTGGTTATGTGCTGCAGCATAAGGACACAGACCAAGCCCGATATTTTTACCCGAGCAGTAACATCCGGGTATTTGACCAACCGTTTACCATCATTAACCGGGCGTCGCTAGAGGCGATGCTGGAGAAACTGGACACCGTGGATCCCTTGGAATGGGCCCAACAACAACACCCCAACACACAATGGGTCGTAGAGAGGGTGACCAATGCCACGTTTTTCGTTACCAAGCTGACCGACCACCCCCATCGGCTGAATGCGTCACTCATGCACTGATGAATACCATAACATGCTGTACATACTCTATATGTCTACATGTTGATCGTTGACGTTACGGAGGTGACCGAAGAGACACGGAGGTGAACGAAGATGTCACGGAGGTCACCGAAGAGACACGGAAATCCATCTGGGTTTACACGGGAACAGTCGGGTAGTTACGGAGGTGACCGAAGAGACACAGAGGTGACCGAAGATGTCACGGAGGTCACCGAAGAGACACGGAGATCCATCCGGGTTTACACGGGAACAGCCGGGTAGTTACGGAGGTGCCCGAAGAGACACGGAGGTTACCGAAGATGTCACGGCTCGGTCCTCGACCTGGGGATAGTTGAACTGAGTGTGCTAAAAATAGATCACCAGCTAGCGTGCTATAAAAGGGAAGCGGCCTGACCGTTTCATCAGACACCCTGTCTACCACCAAGATGTTCACTTGCACAACTTGCCCGAAGCTCTTTACTCCTCTAGATAATTTACGACGCCACGAGGCCTCCATCCACAACGATGCTCGGTATACTTGTACAACCTGCGCACGGTCATTCAATCGGGAAGATCATTTACTGCGCCACGAACGCTAAATTCCACGAGGGCGCGACGGAACAATGTAACGGTTGTGGTCAACTCTTCAAACAACCCAGTCAGTTAAGACAGCACCAACGTTTGATTCATAGTCCATCACCACGGTATGAGCGACAGCTTTCCACTAAAGAGGCACCCATGAGGGGCAGACCTAGTGAAGATGAGCCCGGGGAGACGAACGCCACTGGTGATGCGATCACGGAGAGCCCGCCTATACCCACACTCCAGGAGGGCCTGGATATCCAGCCGGACCCCAGCGTTACGGTTTCGAGTCATACGCCTGACGACATCGAACATTTTCTGGAAGATGCAGTGGATGTTCTCAGCGATCTGTTACAGGACGCCCATCCAGTGAGTGACATCTATCGGCGCCATTGGTCCATGATACGGCACTGTTTCCACCGTCATCGCCCTGTTCAAGATATCTACAATTTCCGACTGACCGACCTCGCCCGTCTACGTAGCTACGTGGAAGCCATTTTCAACGACCAAACTACGGCCGTCAGATTGAATCTGGCGTTTGGTTATGTGCTGCAGCATAAGGAGACAGTCCAAGTCCGATACTTTTACCCGAGCGGGAACATCCAGGTATTTGACCAACCGTTTACCATCATTAACCGAGTGTCGCTAGAGACGATGCTGGAGAAACTGGACACCGTGGATCCCTTGGAATGGGCCCAACAACAACGCCGAATACCAAGTGGACAGTGGAGAGTGTGACCAATGTTACGTTCTTCGTGACCAAAATATCCATCGGGTGAATGTATTCACCCATGCACTGATAGATACTCAGAATCTATCTGAGGATATGTTGCCTTAACGGTATCCTGCGCTGCCCGACGATGATTAGAATAAACGGTTCAAATCGAACATGGCCGAAGATGGAACTTTCTGAAATGGAGACTTCTGATTGGACAAGAATACATCTAACGGACAGGAACGAATATGACAGATGCAAATGGTGGCCTCTGACTGGACAAGAGTCTTCTTGAATTGTAAATATACCCAACGCGGCTCCCCAGCGTGGGTATGATGTAACATTGGGGAGAATAAACTATATGAAAAAACTTCTTGTTGTTGTTGTTCTCTAATTTCTCATCCTTGTTGTTGTTGTTGTACTGTCTCCGGTCTGTTAAGGCGTAAAGACGGACGTCACTGCATTTCGAAGAATGAGTGACAATTCCCTGGAAAATCAGAGCTTCTGAGCTATTTCACCAGGGCGTTGAAGCATTGAGCTTGGTGTTGGCGGGCGTTGCTACAAGATGACACATCACACGACGCATTCGGACCAAGGCTGGTCCATCTCTACACCAAATACCTTCTTTCACTGCCCCAAAATACCCGCTTTCGCTACTATTCGTACTGATGACGTCACCGATGACGTCACAGATGCTGCGGACATGCCTCAAATCGGGGTGTACATCCCGAGAGCTACAACATGATACCTCCCACGACGCATTCGGACCAAGGATGGTCCCGCTCTACCCCAAATATTATCCTTCAGTGCCCTAAAATGTCCACTTTCGCTACTACTCGTACTGATGACGTCACCGATGACGTCACAGGTGACGTGGGTAGCCCCCAAATCGGGGTCTACACCCCGAGAGCTACAAAATGACACCTCCCAGGACGCATTCGGACCAAGGATGGTCCATCTCGACACGAAATACCTTCCTGCACTGCCCCAAAATGGCCACTTTACTTACTACAAATTCTGACTCTACCCCACACAAGCTTCACTTTGACACCTTTCACGACCCATTCGGACCCATAGCGGTCCATCTCTACCCCAAACACACACCCACATACCACCCAAAAGGCCTGCTTTCTATAATACGGCCAGACTGCGCATGCGCAGACTATTGAACACGGACGAACCATTAGTCTAGTCGGATGTTCCTCCACGAGAGCTTCAAAATAAGACCTCATACGACACCATAGGACCATTAGGGACTCACCTAGACCCCAAAACGTCCACCCGGTATGGACCTATATTCCATAGCCATGCAGTATAGGCCTATGGGCCTACCCAGACCTCCGTGACTTTTTCCAAAAATTTCACCGCTTACCTCCGGGACCCCTGCCATCGTGTTCTAAATGAGAAGACGAGAAAAACAAGACCAAACAACCCATATCACAATGAACGTGTGAGAATTTCCCAGGTTGGACCTATACCCCCCATATAGCCAGTATGGGACTATATGGGCTATATGGTACTTTTCCAAAAATTTCACCGTTTCGCTCCAGGACCCTTCCCATCGTGTTCTAAATGACGAGACGTAAAAAGCGAGATCAAACAACCCATATCACAGTGAACGTGTGTGAATTTTCCAGGTTGGACCTATACCCCCCATAGCCAGCCTATAGGCCTATATATAGACCTCGGTGACTTTTTCCAAAAAATTCACCCCTTCGCTCCGGGACCCCTCCCATTGTGTTTTTCTCGGCGAGACGAGAAAAACGAGACCCCACAACCCATAGTAACACCCACAAAAAAATTTGACCACCCCTCCCCCCATATAGCCAGTATGGCGCTATATGGGGCTATATACCGGTGACTTTTCCCCAAAATTTCACAGATTCGCTCCGGAACCCTTCCCATTGTCATTTTCTTGGCGAGACGAGAAAAACGAGACCCCACAAGCCATAGTAAAGCCCACGAAAAAAAATGACCATCCCCATACCCCATACAGGCATTTCCCCTTATATTGTATAATACAGACCCCTATTGTAGGGGTAAAGTCCGTGTTCCGCTTTTTATAGTTTCGGGAAAAAATCCTAATTTTACATGCACCCACCCCATTGACTTGATAGGCAGGCCCCGATAAGCCCGGGAACCGATATTAGCCCTTTTGGCTAGGGTTGATAGGGGTTTTCCCCTATTTTAGGGGTAAAGTCCGTGTTCCGCTTTTTATAGTTTCGGGAAAAAATCCTAATTTTACATGCACCCACCCCATTGACTTGATAGGCAGGTCCCAATAAGCCCGGGGACCGATATTAGCCCTTTTGGCTAGGGTTGATAGGGGTTTTCCCCTATTTTAGGGGTAAAGTCCGTGTTCCGCTTTTTATAGTTTCGGGAAAAAATCATAATTTTACATGCACCCACCCCATTGACTGGATAGGCAGGCCCCGATAAGCCCGGGGATCGATATTAGCCCTATTGGCTAGAGTTGATAGGTGTTTTCCCCTATTTTAGGGGTAAAGTCCGTATTCCGCTTTTTGTAGTTTCGGGAAAAAATCCTAATTTTACATGCACCCACCCCATTGACTTGATAGGCAGGCCCCGATAAGCCCGGGGACCGATATTAGCCCTTTTGTCTAGGGTTGATAGGGGTTTTCCCCTATTTTAGGGGTAAAGTCCGTGTTCCGCTTTTTATAGTTTCGCGAAAAAATCATAATTTTACATGCACCCACCCCATTGACTGGATAGGCAGGCCCCGATAAGCCTGGGGATCGATATTAGCCCTTTTGGCTAGAGTTGATAGGTGTTTTCCCCTATTTTAGGGGTAAAGTCCGTTTTCCGCTTTTTATAGTTTCGGGAAAAATCCTGATTTTACATGCACCTACCCAATTGACTTGATAGGCAGGCCCCGATAAGCCCGGGGACCGATATTAGCCCTTTTGGCTAGGGTTGATAGGTGTTTTCCCCTATTTTAGGGGTAAAGTCCGTGTTCCGCTTTTTATATTTTCGTGAAAAAATCCTAATTTTACACGCACCCACCCCATTGACTTGATAGGCAGGCCCCGATAAGCCCGGAGACCGATATTAGCCCTTTTGACTATGGTTGATAAGTGTTTTCCCCTATTTTAGGGGTAAAGTCCGTGTTCCGCTTTTTATAGTTTCGGGAAAAAATCCTAATTTTACATGCACCCACCCATGACTGGATGCCCCTTCACGAATGCTTCACTTTGATACCTCACTCGACCCAATCGGACCATGCAGCGTATTTGAAGTCTGGGGACTACTTTTTCTCCGCGGAAGCTTTTACCCGCGACCGCATCACCGCCAGACCGCATCACCGCGGAAAAATACATGTCCAGGTGCCCTTTGCCGGAACTATAGTGACCCGGAGTTACCTCCCCCTAGATTGGAACCCTTCTGTGCTGGAGGTAGTTTTTGGTCTCTTGAGCTGGTGGCGCCCCCTGGCTGAACTCCCTGTCATCTTCCCAAGAGTTATCTCCCCCGGCAAGATGATAATGAATATCCCCTCTCCCTACTACTCGCTAGGCATTTAGTATTGACTGTCATTATGTTACCATACTTATAATCTCGGGCCCAAGCGGCTCACTTCACCTTCCAATCTAAAAGATGGATAAAGAAAAAAAACACTGTTTTGGCCAGTCCTACTTCAATCTGAAACCGCCAACAATACATTGGTTATGCTGTTTGACATATTTGACGGTTTTGGATTTCATAAAATTTCATAAGCGCATGTAAATGAGCGTGGTCTACTCCCTTCACGTTCACTCCTTTCAATAAAAACATTACGTGCTGTTATAATTAGTACATTACATGATATGGCCCAAACGTATGAAGTAGAAAATGCTGTATTCTGCAGTCAATCCTGATATTCTACAGTGGCGTCGGAAGGCGGGGGGCGAGGGGCGCATAACTTTGCCTCCCCCCCCACTTTTAATTACGTTCCGACGTCACTGTTCTAGTTTAGAACGTAGTAACTGAAGTACGTCTGTATTTGTGACCTCTGCAGTATACGATTGTGAAATAGCGAACAATGACATATTTGCTTGAATATGTTTTACCCTCAGAATTACCTCGCTTTTCGGAATGAGACGAACAGGTATTATCGTGGGTATCGTCTTGGCATACTTTTGCGGTCTGGGAGAGACAATAGGTTTGTGTATTTATATATATATATATCATACCAATCTTAACAAACCAAAATACCATCACTTTTCCACTCTTTTTTGGCTTGTATGATGTAAAAGTCATATCCAGTGAGCCCATCTCGTGATAATATGGTGCGCTAAACTGAGTTATGGCATATCGTTGATATGTCTGTGCTTTAGCAAGCGTCAGATCCGACATTCAATATTCAGCCGTCGTCCATAGAAATTTGTTCACGTCAATGATCGAACTATTTATTTCGTATGACAGTTACCATCAGATTCATGAGGACTAACCGTATTGTTATCGAGGTCTGAGAACTTTATTCACTTCTCCGTTTCGTCAAAGTTGTAGCTCAATGATCTCTCCCTAAATTATAAAATGAAACATGTTAAAGCTCGATATCTGTGGCGTTGTTCCGCTTGTAGGACTATATGACACAACTCTACAATCGACATGTTAACCGGAGCGCTGAGAGATAAATTAATTCATTAACATCTTTCTCATACCCGAATTGAAATGATTGGAAATGGAAATGACCAAGTAATACTTCCGTATTTGAACGTTTCCTGGAAGAAAAATGTGGAATTCCCGCAAAACTTTTCACGTGAGATCATTTTTCAGTTATCAAACAATAACCCTGGTTTTATAACAAACAAAAATAATCGTTTGACAACACCTTAGAATATAAGTTACAATCTATTGGAACCACTGATGATTTCCAATAATAGAGAAGAAAAGCAACTCCGAGTAGGGATGACAATTTCATTCTGTATATTTCGCTATTAGTTATAGCATCTTCAGCAGTGAATAAAGTTACAAACAGCTCCATACGCACAGTATGTATACATATACAACCAATTTTAAACCAAGGATTGAAAGCGTCAAAGGATTTAAAATTATTTAGGTAATATCATTTATAGATTAACCAGTTTTGTTTTCATAAATTAGACTGTGTATTGTTTCATAATTTTATATTCCCATGCGAGTTATATTTGTAGGTTTCCATCAGTTCTGATGTGGATTGCCAAGAAAATTATACCTATATTATCTTAAAATGACAGTCCTTATCCAAACTTCATGATATGTAGAAATATTCAATGTAGGTACATACCCACTATATCACCATACTTTATTCAATTATGTACAGTTTACTTAGTTCTTGCCAAATAAGCAAGTTATGTATTGTTTTCATCAATTAGATTGTGTTTTGTATCACCTGAATCACACCATTTGTAGATCGCTGTCAGGTTATCTCTTAACATTTCACAATTTTCTGAAAATGACAGCATTTTAATATCCGTCCAATCTGACTGACATTACTGGCTTACCTATTCAGAAATGTGTATTTATTGGCTAAGATCACATTATGCCTTGTATATATATACTGCGTGTATGGAGCTGTTTGTAACTTTGTTCACTGCTGAAGATGCTATAAATAATAGCGAAATATACAGAATGAAATTGTCATCCCTACTCGGAGTTGCTTTTCTTCTCTGTTATAAGTTATAATCTCTCAGAATTTATTTCATATATTTTTTATCAGTTCGATGAACAGGGAGCTCTTGGTCGGGCTGTTCGTGACAAACAATAAGAACATTTAGTCGGAGAAAAGTCGACGTCGTTCTTGGATTAAGAATACTGATCAGCTATACGGATTTGATACTTTTGGAACATCATGATGTCTTGCCGGCATCACTGAAAACTGTTGACCGCTTCTCTCTTGCAGGAAAGTAGCCTATGCTTATGTATACTATGATTGACAGTACTAATACTGGAATATGGGATAGGTCTTGGGATTATGGACGCGGATATTCTGTAATGGACGACGGCTGATGAATGACGAACCAGACGCTTGCAATCTAGATTATATCTATATATGTTATTCTCTCTTAAAATATTCTGGGAATATCGTCTAACAGACACGTAATTGTGAGTATGGACAAATAAATATTCATGGAAGGGAACTCGATACTGAATGTATCTTTCTTTTCTTAAAATGTGCTACTAATATCGTCCAATGAACACGCACGTTCGAGTATGGACAAGGAAATCTCTTGGAAGATGGCTACATACTGAATGACGAATTTGACGTTTGTATAATGAACGCCGAACTTGAATTGATCTCCAGACGTAGAGTGCGTTCGAAATGTAATTTTTGCCTCTCTCAGTGAATGTATATAATTGAACATGCGCTGTTGTTTCAGATTGGAACGATGAAGTGGAAAAATTCCTGGACAAAATTTCAAAAATTTGGAAAACAGGTAATTTTGACGTATTCTAGAAGGAAGTATACGTTTGCGATCCAATACGTCTAGCTCCAGGTACCGACGTAACTAGGGATCCTGAAGGTGAGTGGCCACATGTAAAAGTCTCTATCAATACCGGACTCACATAAACAGCTAAAATTTCAATAAGCCCCTGAATCAAACAAAACATTGTCACATAAAGAAGTCTATCGTGCTCCATATCCTATCGTGTTGGTCATACTACCGCGCTATATCTTTTGTTAGGTTACCGATACGCCTCTGTATGCACCTGCCATTATCAGACGGTATCGTTGTTTTTTAACAATAACTTGAATCACGTTCAGTTGATCATCTGGAACCTCAAGAGCCTATTGAATCTGGAGCCTATTGAATTTGGGTCAATGGGTCAATGTTTTTAGATAAGCTCTATTAAGTTTCACAGTTCACATATAAATATGAACCGCGTGGGAGCGGGAGAGGTAGGTTAATGTCACACTCAAAGTTAGTTCTCTCTTATGGTGACAGCCCGGTTTTCAGGTGGAGGAAGCCGGAATACACGGAGAGAACCACCATCCTTCGGCAAGTGACTGGCAAACTATTTATAATGTGACTGAAAACAGGTCAAATTATCCGGGTCAAAAGTCCAAAGGTCAATTTCACGATGGCCGTTCTCCCGTAACACTTTTAAAACTTGTCCGGACGATACGTTGAGTGACTCTCCACCGATATTCATGGATTCACATTTGGGTTCGCCGTGTTGAATTGAAGAAGCCCATTGGTTGAGGCAACACAATGTCATGGCCACAGTAGACGAAAAATTACATGCTGAGGTGTACTCTCCTAATTTCCAATGATCTTGGTGAAAAGTTCACGGCTGTACTGTATGTTCTCACGTAAAGAAGCATATCGATGTTGGGAGCAATATGTACAATGCCAAGATTACAGTAGGTAAAAATCTTATTTTGAGTTATGTTCTATTGATAGCGGCAGTTTACAGGAATGCTGACCAAGTGGCTCCGAACGGTCCAGCTCATACTGGGCAGGTCGAGGCATATGTGCTCCTGTGGACACATTCATTTCTACTAATACTTCATATGTAGTTTTTACTCTTTCAAACTTTTTCTTCGCCTTTGTCCTTTTCTTCTAATTTCAATATACATGTTTATGTATTTGAATTTTATATTTTTGTTTATTCTCATATATATTCATAAGACACTTTTATATGAACTATCTATTTAAATACATGCGATAATAACATTCTGGAGATTTACGTATCGTTGAGTTATAATATCATCCAAATACATGTATGTCTATAGTGCCATTATTGGTTTGCAGCATTATGGGAAGTCAGAATGTGTTAATATGTTACCATACACCTCGAATACACCCATCGCACTGCATTCATTTCTCACTCAGTTCTTGATACACTATTGCGAAATTTTTCTAAATAATCTGCGAATATATATCCCAACTTTTTGTTTCTTCAAATTTGTATTTCTTGTTTTATTTCACTGGCGTTATGTCTTGCTGATTTTTAACTGCAAAGTCATTTATATGCAGACATGTTCTACCATATTAATTTTTACAATATGTATATATTTTTTTTATCGCCATGACTCACACACTGGCCAAAGTATTTTATGAGAAGCAATGCTTCCACCCTACTTGGCTATTTCTGCATTTGGACGTCTGTAAATGTTATTTAACATACTTGTTTCATAATTATGAACAACGAGAAAGTTTTTTCATCATTTCCTGTTAGGTGAAAAGGCTATTTGTTACTTCATACATGAAGAGTTCCACTGTTTTCACTATCTCAGAAACATGGGTATTACTTTTATCCAGTCAACATTAATTTAGAGGCATGGATATTTATAGAAACAATGTTATATCTCCTGCACCAGTCTCCTGAACCGCCAAGGATTATCTGCTTAGCTTCCCCATGTTGGGGCTGTACTTACATTTTCCCCCCTTTTTTTATTTCGTTAAGTTCTAATGATTCTGCCGAAAATCTCAGCACATAAGTAAAGAATATATGGGAATGTGGATGTCCTTGCCTGCGTGTACTGACACGACAAGAATTCGCATGACCCCATGGGCCACAATTCTGTATGCAGAAACAAAGCATCAGAAGAACCAAGTATGGATCCGTGTGATGATTTATATCTCAACCACAACTTATTGTAGATGTTCATATGGACATCTTGAAAGACGTGACCACACGGCCCCTAGCACCAACTTGAGGGGTTGTAGGTACAAATATGCAAGGACAATGATGTTATAGGCCTATCAAGCCGTCTGGTGGAAAATCTGAATTATATGACCGTTAGATAGAAAAACGGCCCGAACAGGGAAAATATCAGTAGAATGTAAGATCTTATTCAGCATTGTGTTGTGTTTTAATTTCATCCAGTCACAATCTACAATCACAGTGGTTTGTACTGAGGGCAAGCCTTGGGAATAAAACGTTCAGCAGCAAGTCTTACACAAGTATTGTATTGGACAAAAAATATATTCACAGTTGAAAGGTTTCGCCAAAATTTAGGACATCAAACTTCATTATCTGAATCTCGGGATGAAGAAACGAATGCCATTTTTTTCAAATTGGAAAGATACAATGTTTCAATCACCCTCATTTCTCCTCTCTATTGTTTGAATCTATATGTCGCATTCCTAAGATTTTCACATTCTATCTACCAGGGATAAACTTTTCAGGTGTCATGGCCTACTGCTCATATTCACCAATGTGTACTACGTTGGGCTGTACAGTTAGACTAAATATAAATGAAACGTGCCTGTTTTGGGGATATTTGCAGTGAATAAGCAGCTTCATTTGGGTTTATTCGACGCCGGTTACACTGAGGTCGATTTCACCGTACGAGATATAATGCCGAATGGTCACAGTTCTGTGGTGTTCTGGACCGACTTCACCTTCGTCAGTCAAGATGGTCCCAGTCTTCCTGGAAAGTGAGGATAATAATATAATATAATATAATATAATATAATATAATATAATCGTAAGGTGTGGGTATATATGTTCGTGGTATTTATTTTCCTCGTTCACATGTGATACTTTCCAATTATGGCATTATGTTTATGTTGACAAACAATCGTAATTAATAATTATTAGTAATTAACTCTAGCTGGTGTACTAGGTTTCACTTGACTAGTGCGTGTGGATGGACGGGAGCTACTTTCACACCTGTTGGTTGACTGGTGGGCCTTTGGATACCCATTGTATCCGTGTTATCCTATTATTTGGTGCTAAAACTGTTATATGGAAAATGGAATAGGTCTTTGGATTATGGACGCGGATATTCTCTAATGGACGACGGCTGGATTATGAATGACGGACTAGACGCTTGTAATTTGATATATTTGTTAGTATTTTGCTATTCAACTGATACCATGTTATTCAATTTAACAGTAGAGATAAAACACTTGTCCTGGCTCGGGAGCAGAGCAATCTGTTGAAATAGCTATACACGTCATCCGATTATTTATACCTTATGACATCATGCCACGTTCTCCCCCGAACCTATATATAAGCGCCCTTGTCTACCGTCATCCAATGAACTCTCCATCTCACAACTTAGACTTCAAAGTTAGACATCATACCTAATCAGCATTCATCTAGCCGATGCAGTTGAAACTGACATTTCTGTTGAAGGTCGTTTTCTTTATTACCTCGCCTTATGAAGTAAGGGGAGGATATTGTGAGGGGGGGAGAGGATGTCGTCGTCGGTGTCGATGTCGGTGTTACCTGCCTGGAAATGATAAGGTTTTTGGTTTAGCAAATTAAAAAAAAATATAGAAAAATTAGAAAAAAAAATAAAAAAAATATGGGGGTGGGCATGCCACCCGAGGGTACTACCCCTGGGGTGCTCCAATGTTAAAATACCTATGATGGAGTTTTGCGTTTAGCTGAAGTGCACATGTACATCTGTACTTAGAAAGTTTGTTGCAGTTGTCAGCTGTCATTGGATGATTATGAAACTTGGTACACATGTTTCTTATGATTAGAGGATGTACCTGTGCTATTTTTGAGAAGAAATATTAATTTTTCTCCAAATTATGGCAAATGAACGAGTTTTCTGTTTAGGTAAATTGTACATGTAGGCCTCTACATGTTTAGATGCACATGTACTTGGTAAGTTTGCTGCAGTTGTCAGCTGTCATTGGATGATTATGAAACTTGGTACACATGTTTCTTATGATTAGAGGATGTACCTGTGCTATTTTTGAGAAGAAATATTATTTTTTCTCCAAATTATGGCAAATGAATGAGTTTTCTGTTTGGGTGAATTGTACATGTAGGCCTCTATATGTATACATGTACATGTACATGGTAAGTTCGCTGCAGTTGTCAGCTCTCATTGGATGATAACAAAACTTGGTACACATGTTTCTTATGATTAGAGAATGTACCTGTGCTATTTTTGAGATGAAATATTAATTTTTCTCCAAATTATGGCGAATGAAAGAGTTTTGCGTTTAGCTGAAGTGCATATGTACATCTGTACACCAGAGTTTGCTGCAGTTGTCAGCTGTCATTGGATGATTATGAAACTTGGTACACATGTTTCTTATGATTAGAGGATGTACCTGTGCTATTTTTGAGAAGAAATATTAATTTTTCTCCAAATTATGGCAAATGAATGAGTTTTCTGTTTAGGTGAATTGTACATGTAGGCCTCTATATGTATACATGTACATGTACATGGTAAGTTTGCTGCAGTTGTCAGCTCTCATTGGATGATGACAAAACTTGGTACACATGTTTCTTATGATTAAAGAATGTACCTGTGCTATTTTTGAGATGAAATATAAATTTTTCTCCAAATTATAGCGAATGAAAGAGTTTTGTGTTTAGCTGAAGTGCACATGTACATCTGTACACCAGAGTTTGCTGCAGTTGCCAGCTGCCATTGAATGATTATGAAGCTTGGTACACATGTTTCTTATGATTAGAGGATGTACCTGTGCTATTTTTGAGAAGAAATTTTTTCTCCAAATTATGGCAAATGAATGAGTTTTCTGTTTAGGTGAATTGTACATGTAGGCCTCTATATGTATACATGTACATGTACATGGTAAGTTTGCAGCAGTTGTCAGCTCTCATTGGATGATAACAAAACTTGGTACACATGTTTCTTATGATTAAAGAATGTACCTGTGCTATTTTTGAGATGAAATATTAATTTTTCTCCAAATTATAGCGAATGAAAGAGTTTTGCGTTTAGCTGAAGTGCACATGTACATCTGTACACCAGAGTTTGCTGCAGTTGCCAGCTGTCATTGAATGATTTTGAAGCTTGGTACACATGTTTCTTATGATAAGAAGATGTAGCTGTGCTATTTAGGAGATGAAATAGGTTTTTGTCTAAGTAATCTGCCAATAATAATTTACATGTATATACATGTACACCTGTACATGGAAAGTTTTCTGAAGCTGTCAGCTTTCATTGGATGAGTTTGACACTTGCTACCCAAGTTCAATGTGATTCGAGGATGTGCATGTGCTGTTTAAGAATTATGACATTACATATTCATTTTTGTCCTAATTATTGCAGTTTAGACTTTGTAGCTTTCCATTGATAAGGTTTTTGTTGGGCAAAAATGTACATGTAGATCTGTACATGGAAAGTTTGTTGAACCTTTCGTGGGATGATTATAAAACTTGGTGGACATGTTTCATGTTTTCCTAGGTCACAGCTCTCCCGCACTAATCCCACACGGGACTGAACTATCCAGCTGTATTCCCAAATGGCATTGGCCTATCCAGCAGTAATGCCACACGAGACTGACCTATCCAGCAGTAATCTCATACGGAACTCAACTATCCAGCAGTAATCCCAGACCGAACTGGTCTATCCAGCAGTAATCCCATTTGGGACTGGCCTATCCAGCAGTAATCGCACACAGGACTGACCTATCCAACAGTAATCTCAAATGGCACTGGCCTATCCAGCAGTAATGCCACACGGGCCTGACCTATCCAGCAGTAATCCCACATGGGACTGGCCTATCCAGCAGTAATTCCACACGGGACCGGCCTATGCAGCAGTAATCTCGCATGGGACTGACCTATCCAGAAGTAATATGACACTGGACTGCAATATGCAGCAGTAATCCCACATGGCACTGACCTATCCAGCCATAATTCTACATGGGACTGACCTATCCCGCTGTAATCCCACACAGGTTTAGCCTATCCAGCAGTAATCCCACATGAGACTGGTCTCCCCAGCCGTAATCCCACACAGGATTGCCGTATGCAGCAGTAATCCCACACTGGACTGCCTATGCAGCAGTAATCCCACACGGGACTGTCCTATCCAGCATTAATCCCATACGAGACTCATCTATCCAGCAGTAATCCCAGACAGGACTGGCCTATCCAGCAGTAATCCCACTTGGGACTGGACTATCCAGCAGTAATCCCACAGGGGACTGATCTGTCCATCAGTAATAACACACGGGACTGGTCCATCCAGCAGTAATCCTACACAGAACTGGCCTATCCAGCAGTAATCTCACATGGGACTGACCTATCCAGCAGTAATCTCACACTGGACTGCCCTATGCACCAGTAATCCGACGGCACTGACCTATCCATCCTACATGGGATTAACTTATATGCCAGTAATCCCACATGGGACTGATGTTATTGTCTGTACCAGATAATCTATTCCAGACATTATTGTCTGTACCACATCACCTATTCCAGACCTTATTGTTTGCTCTACATGTATGCTTTCAATACTGCTGCACCTTCGGCGGATGACCCCGCAAGGCGAGATGTTGGGGTTCTCAGAACGCTTGTAATGCAATAGTCAATAATTACGAACCGTTGAACGGTGTTAAGTTCACGGACAAAGCCTGAGAAAAGCGGAAGTTATATCTCTACCATATAGGTAAATCTGCTGAAGATGAGCGTCAATCTCCACTGACTATTCACCTAGATGAAGATGCCCACGTCTCCCTACCGATGTTTACTCGCTGATCATTGGAAAATCTGTGGTGAGTGAATTCTATTTCACATAAAATATCTCTCCCCAATGAAAATGAATCGTCAGAAAGACTTGCAATATTTCATAGCTAGAAATACAACAATTCTGTGTTTTAACCCGACGGAGTATCTGTCTAACACACCATTACATATACCTTTGAGACAAGCATCTATATAGATTAACATGCCCTTAAGACCTATAAGTTAGCATTGTACATGTATAGCGATGTATGTTTGTGTTTGTTTTGCCTTTAGCCCTCGTGGCATAAGTGTGTAAATAGATCTGTCTATCTATCTAATATCACGCTATGTTGTATTGTGTACATCACTTCTTTACACCACCATGATAAGGTATATTTTAATGTGATTATATCATATCACTCATCATCCTTAGCATCTCTACACTTGGAACATTTCCCCAATGCGTACATTTCTTTGTTATGCGTCATCAGTACAGCCAGTATTAACTGTATAGTACATGTACCACGGGTCATGTTACCGTATACACTGAGGACCGCATACATTTCCCTGGCCTATGTTATTTTTAACGGCACATACTATACTATATATGTAGTATAGATGTTACTTACGTTTGGTGTTTTTATAGTCATATTCCTTTATACGTATATCCCAGTACGAAATGAAACGATAAAAGCGTTTCGGAATTCACATACACACACCATCATTGCGTGGAAAACAATCGGCGCACAAATTGATACCCCTATCGCAAGTCGTCAAACGATCCATTCTTTCAAAACCACGAGATGAAAGGAACATTTTCTCCTTATTTTTGTGAATATTCCGCCACTATTTGAACAACTCGCGACACAACTTCATATCAGTATTTCAAAACCACTTATTATACCGCTAATCCAACACTGTGCACGGTTTAGTCATGAGATAGGTACCCCGGCTCGCTGTTATATAGCTTATTTCGCGTCTCATTTCCAGATAATATGGGAGCGTGGCCTACAGGTTATTTGCTTCCTCGAACGACCTGGCAGCTCTGTAAGATGAGACGCTCAGCCCTGTTTGTTTATCGCATATGTCGGACGTCTTACTTTACAAAATAGATCACCCCACAACATGTGTTTCCCCTTTTTTGTTATTTATAGTACCTTGCATTGCGCTGTTCTTTTGCCTAACTATATCCGTACAATACCGACCTGAATTGTACCATGGAGCATACTATAGGCTCCATGATTGTATCAACACTTACGGCCATCGACAGTTGACGTCACGGTTTAACATAGCCATGCATAACCTTCACCCTGTGGTCCAGACCGATGTTTCCCACCTAAAAAGTTAACTAATTGATGGTCTATGGGAAACAACTCCACATTAACCGTTTTCATTAACACTGTACGCTAACTGGCAGTTCTGTTTTCATTTGAGCAGTTTAAAATGTACCTAATGGAGGTCAAACTTTTATTAAACTGTGTCAGCCCATTTAGTAAAATGATTTTTTTTCTCTTTTTGTAGAAGAACCAATCTTTAATTATGAATGGAGAAAAAAAGGAATGACCAGATTAGGTAAAATTGTTATGTTTACCCATATAACAGTACATATACTCATAAGTAGTGTTAAACCGAGAGTCATAGGTCAAGGGTTTTAGAGCAGAGGATTTGGTGATGATTGAGTTTCTCACGAAGGAAGGAGAGTAATGATAAAAAGGGGTACTCGTAGTCACAGGCTCGTGCTCAGGGGTCATTACTAGTAAGGAATTACATATCGATGGAAGTTTTATAATCATACATACTCTAGAACGTAATGGATTATGAACATGTAACTAACACCGTTGGTTAGTCAAGAGAGAGGCGCACTGTACCCACTACAAATATGATGTGATGTGATGTTACAGTGACTTATTATATGAATTTTAGGGGAAATATATCAATATATCGGAAACGGGAGGGGCCGAGGTTATGAAACTGGCACCATTGACACGAGATAACGGGTCATCTTTTGAGTACAAGGGCTTTAGTAATTGGATAAGGAAGAATCGAATATAATGACTATTCTACTCCAAGCTGCTAGGTCAGAACGTATGATGATATTCTCGGAGGAAGAGAAGTAGTGGTCAAAAGGAACATCCCGAATCACGACTTCGTGCTCAGGGGAAATTGTATAAATAATAATCGAACCTTTTGTCTATTCTGCTCCAAGGCGCTTCGATAATATATTATGTGTATGACGTCCATTGTATATGTATTCCAGCTGGGATGAAGACGAAATCGTGGAGAGTCTCACTAAATTGTGGGACTGCGTATTGGAACGACTCCGACAACTGAGATGTGAGTCGGATGTAACACCGTCTTCGAGTCCGAACAATGGCGGTATCGACCTATCACACGTCCCTGGCGATCGACCACGAAACGACTCACAGGTGAAAGCATCGGAGGTAAGTGCATTAATTTCGTGAAAACGAAATACGATATGTGTACGATATACATTATGCCTCAACGAAGGAAAATCTCTCCATAAATAGATTATACATGTATGGGAGAATTCTAATCAAGCCATGCACTAATCTTGGCTTAGTATATTGAAGCAAATGTTCTCTCTTTGCAGGTAAGAAAAAGAACGTCTGCCGAGACGCATATCCGCCAAACGAAGCAACCCAAGATCAGCGCCTTTTTCTCTTGTGATATTTGTGCAGCAACCTTCACGCGTAGGGCGAATATGAAGCGGCATATCAGGACCACTCACACTAAATCATCTTTTTCATGCGACGTGTGTCAGGCGTTCTTTCGGAGAACAGACAAATAAAGATAGACATATTAGAACACACAGACCCGATAGTATTCATTTCACACGTATACAACATGCCGTGAAGGAAATTGGGTAGGGGCAGAATGTATCGACAAATGTGCAAGTCAACCCCACACCATCCACCAGTACAGTACAAGACCCCGCCCCATCGACGAGCACGGTTCAAGACCCCGCCCCTTCGACGAGTGACGAAGCAACATATTCTACTTCATCAACCAGTGGCCATACAGACCCTTGCGACTACCAGCAGACGGCTTTGAATGGCGCTCTAAAAGTTCACACGATACGCCCAGTGGAGTCCACTAAAGCAATATTATGAACAAGTGAACTCTCTATTGAAAAGCGGTCTTAAGTCGACGGGTAGTATGAAGTTCTACATCGCTATCAAATGTTCATTTACCAAAGGTGAAGGTGAAAATATGCAAACGACGCAACCCTATTTTAGAGGTATATGCTATATTATATTAAAAGAGGAGGACGTACAGAACGCTATCTATTGATCGTGGGAAAAAATCCATGAAACATTCCCCTACTGCCTGCACGGGTTTATTAGGGCAGATTTGTTGAAGGATCATCTACCTTACTGTCAGGTCCACGGACCGCAAAAAATTGAACTTCCGAAAGAAGCCGACAAATGGTTGCAATTCACGGATGTGGCCAAGCAGCTCAAAGTTCCGTATATCATTTACGCTGACTTCGAATCGCTATTAGAAAAAATCGACTCCTGCTCTCCCGATCCCGCGAACTCTTATACTCAGAAACGAGCCCATCACGCCGCTTCGGGGTTTGCCTACACAGTCGTTGGATAGACCGATGACATGACGGGACCACTGGTAGTATATAGGGGCGAGGATGCGAGGCAAAAATTCGTGGAACACATGTTGAAGGAACAGGTAAAAATAGATTCGTTCTACGATAACCCTCGACCCATTCGAATGACAGGCGACGACTGGCGGGCTTTTAACGGCGTCAAACTATGCCATATATGTGGCTAAAAGCTCGGAGATGAGCGCGTCCGCGATCACTGCCACGCGACAGATCTTTTTCGCGCGGCTGCTGATAACGAGTGTAATATCAATTATAAATTCAAAAAGAGAATTCCTGTCGTGTTCCATGGATTGAAAAATTATGATTCTCATATCATCATGCAAGTCATCGGTCAAATTCAGGACAAACCTTTGAAATGCATTACCAACAACATGGAGAAATACATTTCATTCTCCATGGGGAACATGGATTTTATCGATTCGTTCCAATTCATGAGCGCGTCTTTAGAAAAGCTCGTGGAAAACCTGGCCAAAGAAGGTTCCGCCAAGTTCCCTCATCTATGTTAGTACGTGAATGGAGTGTTACTGCCCCTATTATTACGCATGTGAGTCTATCCGTACAACTATGTCACTTCCGCCAAGATGTTTGAGGAAAAGGAGTTACCGCCTAGAGAGGCATTCTTCAACAATTTAACGCAAGAACCTCTCCCGCAGGAGGATTACGAACACGCCCATACGGTCTGGACCAGGTTCGGTATCGAGAACAGGCGAGTATCACGACTTGTACCTCGCGTCCGACGTTTTATTGTTGACCGATGTCTTCGAAAATTTTCGTGATATCTGTCTAAACTATTACGAGTTAGATCTCGCCCATTTCTATACCTCACCCGGCCTGGCGTGGCAAGCTTGTTTGAAAATGACTAGAGTGCGACTAGAACTCCTCATGGATATCGATATGCATCTGTTCGTGGAAAAGGGGGTTAGAGGTGGTATCTCGGTGACCTCGCATCGCCACGCCAAGGTCAATAACCCCAGTCTCCCAGGTTATCGACCGGAAGAGCCTACTCAGTACCTGCTGACGCATGGTTTCGGTTGGTTGAGTCCCGAGGATATTCAGGCGCTAGATGTGACTCGTGTGGCCGACGGTAGCTCCGACGGTTACATTCTCGAGGTTGATATGGACTATACCCATCATCTACACGATTCGCACGACGACTATCCCCTAGCCCCTGAAAAGTTGGAAATACATCGCCATATGCCCGTCAATTGGGTGGCAAACTCGGTTTGGGAGGTACACCTTCTGAGAAACTCGCGCCCAATCTTCGTCCTAAATCCAGTTATGTGCTACATTATCGTAACTTGAAACAATACACAAGTTTGGGGATGACGATCACCAAAGTACATCGCGTTTTGGCGTTCCAACAGGCTCCGTGGTTGAAGACCTACATAGACTTCAACACCGGGAAGAGGAAGACTGCTCTGAACGACTATGAAAAAGATTTTTTCAAACTGATGAATAATTCTGTATTCGGTGAGACTATGGAAAATCTTAGGAATAGGGTCGATGTACAATTGGTCAGTCGTGTCAAGCGATTGCGAAAGCTCGCGTGCATGCCTCATTTTCACGCGTTCAAGATCTTTTGCGAGGACCTGGCGGCGGTTCAAATGTTGAAACGTAAACTGGTATTGAACAGGCCGATTAACGCTGAATTCGCAATCTTGGACTTGTCAAAGATCTTGATGTATGATTTCCATTTTTCTTATATCAAACCGAGGTATGGGGAAATAGTCAAGGTGCTATTCAACGACACCGATTCCTTACTCTATCGCATCGAGGGCGAGGATGTTTATAAGGATATGGGAGAGCGTATGGATTTGTTCGATTTTAGCGATTACCCGTCATCACACTTTCTTTACAGCGTTCACAATAAGAAAGTGTTGGGTAAGATGAAGGATGAGACGGCCGGTGTTCCCATCGAGGAATTCTTGGGATTACGGCCTAAAATGTATAGTTTGATGTACGGTGGTATAGAGAAGAAGACCGCGAAGGATACTAACAAACACGTGGAAAAGAATCAGCTACGACACGCTTCTTACCGCGAGTGTCTTTTCGGTTTGAGTGAGCAGATATCTCGAATGCAGCGTATTCAAAGCGAGAAACATCAATTGTTTTCGGTGACTTTGAATAAAATCGCCCTGTCCCCGTATCACGATAAACGCTATCTCCTAGATGATGGGATATCGTCTCGGTCTTATGGTCATTGGCGTAATCTCTCTGAGTCAACTTTTCACTCGGGTTGGTTTTTAGTAGTATGTATTCGCCCACTGCGCATTAACTGATAGATTTCTGATTATTCATTCGTAATAGCAATTAGAAAAGAAATAATAATAATAACGCAAAAAGTGCACCGTTCGTACAAGATGTTTTTTTATTCTATCAAAACCTGTTAATTTAGAGATAAATGTATGATCATGTTACGATAGTCACATGTTCTATGTATAGTGCACCGCTTGTACAAGATGTTTTTCTTCCATCAAAACCTGCTAATGTAGGGATGAAATTATGATCATGTTACGATAGTCACATGTTCTATGTATAAAGCACCGTTTATACAAGATGTTTTTATTTCATCAAAACATGTATGATCATGTTACGATAGTAACATGGTCTATGTATATAACAATATGTATTAAATATATGGTAATACGAGAGTTGTCCCTTCATTGTCCCCCGCTACTTAGTAGGGGGGGGGACTTAGAAACACCGGTGTCCGTAATTCCGTAATTCCGTGATTCCGTAATTCCGTAAGATTTTCTTGTCCGGACAATAACTCGTGAACGATTTAACCGATCAACTTCAAACTTGGGGTGTGCCTTGACATTGGCGAGAGGACGGTTGGGATTGTTTTTCAGCAATGTGCGTAATCCAATATGGCCGCCCTCAGCCATTTTGGATTATAAGCAGTACGATCTTAGATTTTCTTGTCCGGACAATAACTCGTGAACGATTTAACCGATCAACTTCAAACTTGGTGTGTGCCTTGACATTGGTGAGAGGACGGTTGGGATTGTTTTTCAGCAATGTGCGTAATCAAATATGGCCGCCGTCAGCCATTTTGGATTATAAGCAGTTCGATCTTAGATTTTCTTGTCCGGACAATAACTCGTGAACGATTTAACCGATCAACTTCAAACTTGGGGTGTGCCTTGACATTGGTGAGAGGACGGTTGGGATTGTTTTTCAGCAATGTGCGTAATCAAATATGGCCGCCGTCAGCCATTTTGGATTATAAGCAGTTCGATCTTAGATTTTCTTGTCCGGACAATAACTCGTGAACGATTTAACCGATCAACTTCAAACTTGGGGTGTGCCTTGACATTGGTGAGAGGATGGTTGGGATTGTTTTTCAGCAATGTGCTTAATCAAATATGGCCGCCGTCAGCCATTTTGGATTATAAGCAGTTCGATCTTAGATTTTCATGTCCGGACAATAACTCATGAACGATTTAACCGATCAACTTCAAACTTTGTGTGTGCCTTGACATTGGTGAGAGGACGGTTGTGATTGTTTTTCAGCAATGTGCGTAATCTAATATGGCCGCCGTCAGCCATATTGGATTATAAGCAGTTGGATCTTGTCCGGACAACAACTCGAGAACGATTCAACCGATCTACTTCATATGTGGGGAGTACCTTGACATTGTTGAGAGGAGGATTAGGATTGTTTTTCAAGGACGTGCTTGATCCAATATGGCCACCATCAGCCATACTGGATTTCATTGGATTTTAAGAAGTTTGATCTTGTCCGGACAATAACTGGAGTACGATTCAACTGATCTACTTCAAACTTGGGGAGTGCCTTGACATCGGTGAGAGGACGGTTTGGATTTTTTTTCAGCGATGTGCATAATCCAATATGGCCACCGTCAGCCATATTGGATTATAAGTAGTTGGATCTTCTTGTCCGGACAATAACTCGTGAACGATTTAATCGATCAACTTCAAATTTGGGGTGTGCCTTGACATTGGTGAGAGGACAGTTGGGCTTGTTTTTTCAGCAATGTGCGTAATCTAATATGGCCGCCGTCAGCCATATTGGATTGTAAGCAGTTTGATCTTGTCCGGACAATAGCTGGAGTACGATTCAACTGATCTACTTCATACTTGGGGTGTCCCTTGACCTTAGTGAGAGGACAGTCATGTATTATGTTTTATGGATGTGCATAATCCAATATGGGTGCCATCTGCTGTATTACATTTATGTTAAGCTCATCAGCGATATCTCCATTTTCAAATCATACCGTTATCAATGATATGAGATATCATCGACCCCAAAAAATCGACCATAGAGGTCCATGGCCCCCGCAGCAGCAGCGCCAGTTATGGTGGATGTAATCCACCATAACTGGTGCTGCTAGCGGGGGACATGGACCTCTATGGTCGATTTTCTACTAGAGTTCACCTAATAAACGTTTTCTCAGGTGAACGCTCGTACCCCACGCTTCTTGAAAATCCGCTTCATGTCCATTCTGTAGCTTTTTACACGTGTTCATGATTTCACCCATGATGCGATCCTTCTCCTGGAGGGCGTGTAGATTTGACACTGTGCTGAGGACTGCTTCTCGTAGCGACTCTTTCATTTGCGGTGTAACGTCCTCCTCCGCCAAACTGATAACCTGACTCTCCGTGTATCCCTCGTTCATATACTTAAGTTTCTTCTCATTGATAGAGTCACTATACGCTAGTCGTGTAGGAATACCGAATTGTTTCCTCCATATTTTACGTGACACAGTTTTAGGAGTTTTAACGTTTGGATACCCATTAGCTCCTGCTACGTGTGATCTTTTGGCGCTTCTTCTACCTCCTGTCTACTCTGTGACTTTGAACCAGGGCGGTATTTGCTTGGTGTATAGACCATCGCCTCTCTGGATATTTGTGAGGATATTTTTCCCGAGTCGTCGCGATTCCGGTGTGCTCGGTTCTAGGCTTATGAACATTGAACCATATGGGGTTGAAATGGCATCTTCGTATACCCTCATGAAGTAATCGAGACGTGTTGGGTATATACGTCGATCCAATAACGCGATTTGTTGTTTGTCGATGGGGCTGTTGAATAAAATCACGTATTGACAGTTTAACGCGATATCCCTTGAAGTATTCCCCCTCTCGAACAAGTTTTGCACTATATAGATAACAGATGCGTTGTCATGGTGAGATCCTTTGGTGAAGAGGTCGGATATTCTCGTGTCGTTTTTCGCTTCTGTCATGAGATCGTCTATGATGATTAGATTTCTCACGGTGGGATTAAAATAAGCGTCAGAGCCAAGATGGTGTGGTATACCTAAGACGAACTCTATCTCCGGCATCCTCTTCGACATTTCTTCGTAAAGAGGTTGCCATTTACCATAAGAGTAGATAATTCTCTGCGGTGTACATTCTCTACGGTGTACATATTCTGTAATACCTCGCAATAACTTATCTACCCATACACTCTTTCCACTACCGGTAGGACCCACAACTTTCATCGTAAATGGATGTACTAATTTCGTTGTTGTATAATCCATGATTGTTAAAAACTGTGTTGATGCGTTGCAAGCGGGAGATAAACTGATTGTAAATCACTTATACCACTCCCTAAGTATGCTTTCGCGCTTGGAGTTTCTACCGGATGGTCACGATGTCCTCTTGGGGAACCCAACTCGCGAATTTGATAGGCCAACCCACGTATGTAACCAGTTTTTCGACATCCGTCGTGTCTTGAGAACATCGTCTATACGCCATAACGCGTCGTGATCTTTTCTGACTCGCTGTAGTTCATGTTTATAAAATGTTCCCTGTACGCCATCGTCCATAAAATCCTTGAGTTCATATACGGCGATGCCTCGCCTCCGGAATCGTTTAGCAATTTTGAAGAGTTCCTCCGTCCATTTAGCTTGATAGTCTCTTTGGGAGGCATACCTCACGTGACAGGTTCTCGCGGTATCACCGATATTCAATGTGAACGTTAGTTTTCTACCTCGTTTCGCTGTGTCAACGTACATTTCCTTCTATAGGAGCGCCTCGTTCCCACTGTTAACGTCTGAAGGACTTCTGTTGTGTAGAGATGTGTGCGATCGTTTGTTGTAATCGCGCACCAGGTCTTGTAAGACGTCTAATTAACGGTAGCTTTGCTTATGGTTGAAATATCTGTATAAACTATTGTTCATCGTCCTGATGACTCTTTCCGCGTAATTGGCTTTCTTTTCATTATCGGTAACGTAGAAATGAATGTCTTTCTTCTTCAAATAGGCTTTTACCCATCGGTTGTTGTACTCGCTTCCTTTGTCGAAACGAAGATAATTAGGTTGTCTCCCCTCAATCAAGATTTGGTCGAGTCCTGAAATTATACCCCTATGCTGTTTATTGGGAAGAGGGATAACACACAAATATCGCTAGAAGACGTCTATGGCGAACAGGAGGAACCGCACACCATTGTTGTCCTCGGAAACATTCGACACATCTGCTAGATCGGTATCCCAAAGATCGTCAATACCCGCCGTGACGACCTTGTTTCTCCTGCAGGTGTATCGAACGGGCTTTTGTAAATTGTAGGCGTCCTGGTCGCTCAACCACTGCGTCAAATCTTTAAGCGTTACGTTATACCCCTTATCCTTCAATAAGGCGTGTGCTTTAGAAGGTCCTGTGAAACTTATGAGGTTTTTCGGGTTGAAATAGGCTTGCGACAAATAGGCTCGCCAACCGTTCGCATCCATATCTATCGACTAGAATGATGACTACAGAGATTGACATCCCTTTACATAAAGTAAGGAACCAATGCGTGTGTGGTTTACATAACCATTTTTATTATGAAGAAAGCAAATGATCTAGCAACTGCTATAATTAAGAAGAGGATATTACAGACAATGAAGAAAATATCGTCTGACAAAGTTGTATACATAACAATCGTTATGGCAATGGTTCTGATCGAAATCTGTCACGATACTGTACAGGGATATACCCTGTATAAGCTAAAGTAAGACATATATACAATAGTGACCCCAAGTAAAAGAGTTATCTCCTTGAAGCTGTCTATCGCTGTAATAATGGAATTGTCACAGCGAAACAGCTCACCAATTACCAGTATACGAGTTGTCAGAGCATTTCCATCATAGCTCTAGATTTGTATCTAATACCGCTTATGCCGGTGCTAGGGGCCGTGTGGTCATATCATCCAAGTTGCCACATGAACAGGTACAATAAAAGCGTACCTGAGATACAACACATATCACGAACCGTTAGATTCTTGGTATGTGCTTTAGAATAGGTTAACCAGAAGACTATTCTGTGAAGTCATGTGACGCAGTCAGTATGTCGGCACCTCTTCCCACTACCCTTATATGTGTTGTAATTACTATTGTTTTCGAGAAATTTTACAAACTGGTTCTAATAATATTCCGGGGGATGTCCTAGGGCATCGAAAAATGTTCCTCGCTGGTCGCGGAAATAAAACACTACCCATTGTTCTCCAGGGAGACTCGCCACGTCGGTATTCACAATATAAGCTGCTGGTGTTCGTACCACATGGTTTGGAACTTTTGTCAGACGGGTACACGCCGCGTACGCATGCATCCAGCGTACGGTCGATGTGAATGATACAAAGAAGTTCGTCCGTATTCATGGTGTAATGAAGACGATGTTGCGAGACTTATCCACCTCGAACTGTGCTGGGAATTCGGCATAGGCAACGCAGCTCATGTTTTCGGGCAATGGTTCCTTGAAGGTTGCTTTCAGACGTACGTTGCCTAGTCTTAAGAGCTGAAGATGGTCTTCTCCTGCGCAGGGGTGGGGGGTGGGGGTCGAGGTTGAAGGCGTAGAGGGTAGAGCCGTTATAATAATCAAACCAGGTTATAGAATTACCGCTCAGGTAAGCTCAGGTAAGCCGATGTGAATGAACACTTCGAGAACGAGTTATACCGCGTTCTCAGAAAGTGACCGGAGTCGTTACACCGTCAATATTCACCGAGAGATTGGCCAGTTTGGAGTGTTGAAAGTTTAGGGGGTTCTTTTTAAAAGTAGCGCTGCTGTTTGAAAACATCTTGCATGAAATTTCCTTCCATTTCATTTCCTCAAGTTGCGGGATCCGTGGAATTCAGATTAATACCTTCATCGGCTACATACAGTTGAGGGAATAGCTGAGTTGTTTTAGCGTCTTCACCGAAATTCATTCGTTTGAATGTACGCTTTATACGGGTAACTGTTGTCCATGGCCGTCATAAACTTACCCTGCATGGAGACGTCTATCTGAGACCACATAGTTTGAAGAGTAAATTGATAGGGCCGCATTTTTCGTCCTCGATCAAAGAGGTACCGTCTCTGTGGGTTATTTTAGCCTTAATGTATAGTATGCAGGATTTCAAGTCGATGTAATCCGAGCCTTGACCGGATATCAGGAATTCAACGGGTGCATCTTCGGGGATCTGAGAAGACGGTCGAACGTCGATAACATAGCGACTTTCAACCGCTGTTTGTGTAGCGGGTAATGAGAACAGCGATAATTCGCTGGGTTGACCTTCGGTGAACCCTTCGTCGGTGAGAAGTGCCATATTACAACTTGAAGAGACGCGATCTTTTGGTCCGCGCTTTCGGTTTATCGGGTGGTGAATTGACAGTTGGGAGAGAACGCTTCCTATTTATGGGTTCCTGTCGATGAGTTCTCGAGACTTCAGACTTGGCTTGTTCGACCACTTGTTGAGAGGGGTCCGTAAGCTGAATAGCCGGTGTCTTTAACTTCTTCTCGCTGAGATTTTTAGAATGGGGATCGATGGGAATAATGCAGGATTCACCCGTCTTACCGCCGAATCCTCCACATTTCTGCTTCTTAAAATACGTTAAGGGTTTATGGACAGACTTTGCCTTGTTCCATTTATTCACATCGGGGATGTACAACGGTGTCCCGGTCATAGTTGTTTTACGTGAAGCGTTACGATGACGGATTCGGTGAAAAATGTTGCCGGTTCACCCTGTTCGTCGGTTATATCGCTTTCCAGATAGCGAACGTCGCTTAAAATGATGGGTAGGTAATGCGGCGTGGAGTATATCCTAGATACAGGTTTTCTCTGGAGTCCAGAGGCCTCGACGTAGCGTAGTAGAGGTACTTTCGTCTCGCCCACGAGGGAATCTCCACACATATTACAATATAGGCGTAAAAGAGATCGCTTTTTAACCTGTGGTTGTCTTTTAATGAATATTTCTACTAAGGCCACGACCCAAGTCTCGTCGAAATGGATGCTTTTATTCAAGCTGACGCGAAAATTGCGTGGTCGATTCTCGAGGAAAAGCGTCTTTGAGTCCTCGCTGTTTACGATGATGTAGTTATCCATTCGACTGATTCGCATTCAACTGTCTCCTCATGTGTTGGAATAGTGTTATATGGCAATTCCAAATTTCAACTTCCAACATATGGGAAACATTCTGATACACTGAATATGTATAGATATGTAGTAACATTAGGTGGATGACGGTGGACAAGGTCGCTTATATATAGGTTCGGTGGAGAACATGGCATGATGTCATAAGGTATAAATAACCGGATGACGTTATACCTTTTCAACAGATTGCTCTGCTCCCGAGCCAGGACAAGTGTTTTATCTCTACTTTTAACAGTCATAATTAAAGTGTGACTTAGATACATCCTTTTTTAGAAAAAAGATTTGAAAATTCATTTGGTTTAAGAATACTTGTCAAATAATAAGGATTTAATGTAAAGAACACATTGATTTATTGATGTCTTCATTGAAACCGCTTCCCTCTTGCAGAAAACCATCTTATTGCTTGGTTTTTGTTCGTGCATATATGAACTTAATGCTAAATGCCGTATGAAAAAGACCTTACGATGATTGACCATCAAATTCGGTATTCCTGGCATTCTTATCTGTTACGTATCTGTTTAGATGTATAATTCATAGTTTATTTGCTGAATATTGTCTGGTGCGTACTCTTTCTGCTCACATTGACGCCACACAAAGATAGGACTAGTCCACGTCAGTCAATATTCAGCCAATAAAATATAAATATACAATAGCCACTCAATATTTGAATATTCATTGTTGACGTTTGTTTCATTTTCAGATGTGTGTTCTTTTTGGTTAACCAGTTCGGTAAAATCAGAACGAAGTTGTTCATCTATAATTAAAGAGAGCAACATGACAAAACTGCTGTAAAAATTTCGATTCATTCGCGCTGCTACCACACGGCAAATTCCGAGTTTATGAACAACGCAGTTCTACGACATACAGAAATAATAAAATAAAGCACAGCTGGAGAATTAGCTGGTGTTTTCACTTGTTTGTTTTTAGAAATGTGTCGTTTTATGGGGCGTAGCAATTTCATCATGAGCAGCGGATAACTGAAAAACTGATATGTGTGATATAGTTGTTATTGATACCCACTGCTACTGTATCTTTTCTGGGCTGATCATTGGGAAAGAATACCTTTGTGTTGAAGTTATAGGATTCAATTTTTAAGTGATTTATTGATACGAGCTCTAGCAGACAATGGTTCCACAGGCCTGTTCTCAATGAGATGAAACTATATGAAATCCCGAACACGATTATAGTTATCCTAATTCACATCGTGAATAATGATAGTCTCTCATTCAGGACTTGTGTTCAAATGCCATCAACTCAAATCTATTGCATACCAGCAGCGCAGTCTAAACTTCAAGCATTTTCCACGTAAGATTCGATTGAGGGAGGACATTCCGCGGGAAACAGTATAATAAGGCGCCGTTTCCAATTATCGTTCGCGAATGAATCGTTTATTTCGTCAAATTTTCTCGAAGTCGCGATTTTCCAAGGCGCGAGGGAATGTTTTTTTTTCTTCAAAATAAACGATTCATTCGCGATCGCTGTTCGAATGGTTTTTATTTTCTGTTGGCAATCGTTTTTCAATCGAGAAAATTCTCGCGAATAAAAAGCGATATCGCGATTCAATCGTTTTCTAATCGAAAAAATATAAGCGATTGAAAAAAACCGATTGAGGATTATAGCCGAAAGTAGTACGGTAAGGTTCAGCCTGACTGACCCGCATACACGTACGAGTTTCTGTATCATAAACACTTCACTCAGACTATATAAAGTTGGATCATTTTTTCTTCTTCCTTTTCCATTCTTCTTTGCCTTGTGTAAAACTATAGCGTGTTTCAGTTCAGTTGGCGGTTATATAGATACGATGGGGATATTGAAAGAAATTGAGAAAAAAAAATATATATATATACATAGGAATAATGGTTATGCATATAATTATAACTATAATTATTATATAATTATATTTACATATATTTTGTACGGGACACAGGCCGGATATGGTCAGATTGAGTCATTTGCACTTGCAATTTCGTCTATTATTCTGAGTATTTCTGTGTTTTAAAGCTGGTACTATTCCAGATTTCTTGTGTAGTATTTTTCGTGAACATTTTTTGCATCTGTGCGTGTTGAAATTTTGAGTTGATTCGTCAGATTTTCGCTGTTCGCTTTTTTTTTTTGTCCTACGATCACCATTTTCCTTGTGTAGATAGATGGCGCTGTATTGAATATAACATTGTCATGCGGGGCTTTTGATGCTTCCAAAGCACTTAATTATTAATATATAGCTCGGGCTATTTGTAAAACTTTTCACAACTGTCATTATTTTTTTGCTTGTTTGGTTGTGTGAATTAATCTTTTCTGGAGCTCTCTGGGTGGGAGTCTTGTTGTGTGGCTCCCTACGTGGGAGTCTATTAGTGCAAAGCTCCACAGTTGCCTGGCTTGTGAGATATTTGATGGTAGATGAATGCGTATATTTTCAATAAATTGTGAAAATTAATAAATACAAAGGGTAAATATATATATAAAAGAAATGATTCAAAGAAAATAATGATATTGATTATTTTTCACAATATGATGAACATACAGTGCACGTATTCATTCACCATCAAATATCCCTTAATTAACCTAGAAATTCTCGGCTGGAGGGCTAAGCTGTTCTGAGTTATCCGCCATGTGCCCATTCACACCTCTATCAATTCTGTGCCGTAATCATTCTGATAATGCAATCAACGACGAACTCAAATCCACTCATGACCTTATTAAATAAACATGTAATTTTGTCATTTACGCTTCGCCAGAGTAAATCTGAGCGCGGACGTCACAGGAAGCATGGTACAGGTATGTGTATAGATATTTCCAGCATACGCCCTATTTCGGCTTGTAGGAGACTATAGATCGTGAATCATATATATTATCCGGTTATCTTACGCATTTATACAGAATAGTAATATAGGTTTTCCATCGACAAATCCGCAACCAGCATTAAATGTAGTTCCCAGTTCGCGGACAGAACGGCGTACGACGGCAACACGGCCTATGTGTCAGATATCACTCCGCCTCACGATTCTCTCGCACCTTGAAAAAAAAAACGATTCTCTCGCGATTGAAAATTCGCGATCAAGAACGGATCGCGCATGGGTAAACGATTCAAAAACGATATCGCGAGAGAATGTTTTTTTTCAGAAAAGGTTCAATCGTTTTTTCTTATTTTTTTTCTCGATATCCTGGCGACTGATTCACGAATGATCGTTTTTCAATCGAGAAAATTGAAGAAAAATCGCGACTGAAAAAAATAACGAATAACGAAAACGATCCCTAAGTGCCCTAGGTTGCGGTATATCACCAAATCATGTTTGATAGGAAAAATATCAATGTTACATTTTCTTTGCAGAGACTATACACACCTTGCCGATCGATTGAAAATAGCAAAACCCACCATATTTCCTTCCCAGGGTGCAATGCGAACCACGAGTAAACTTTTGCCTCACGCATGCTGTAAGTACACGGACTGAAAATTGCTGAAAAAAGTTATTTCAAAGAATTTTTGCATGATTTCTTTCCCTCTAGAAGAGTTGAGTGATTGTTCAGTCCCTGTAAGCTTCTGGCACTGTCTATAAACAAACTTATGACGGTGATTTTCCCGAGGCCCATGTTGAAGGCATTGCTGTATCAGAATCTTGCTCCAAAAAAGAGGCAATAGCTCTTCTTTTCTGCGGCTTTCAGATGACCGTCAAGTCGTGTATTCACGGATATCCTTAAAATCATTTGAAAGAGCAGAACCAAAAGTTTGTATTTGTGTAGATATTTCGTGCAGTCGATATCTTCAATTCTAACATGCTCCACTTTATAGCCGTGCGCTGATTGGTCCAGACCTCAAAACATACGGAGATTATCACACGATAATCTTCATTTGTTTGTTGTGATCTGTTACATTCACGTGCCGAACTGGTGACGTCTCATTCTTGTGACGCAGTGCCACAAAGCTGAGCGACGATTGGTTCATTCACTGCGCAGTGGGCGGAGTTCACACAGCTGCAGCACGTGAACGGGCAGCACGTGCGAGCATGGCCTGCAAACCAGTCACGAAATTCTCGCATCAAACCGGGACAAGTTTGCAGAAAATTTGCCATTCCGTTTATGAAATGAGGAAATATTTATCATTGTGCATGTTAGAATGGAGTTAATGACCTTCTTAGTGAATATTATGGTGTAATAATTTTTCGATGTTTAGTTTTAGACCTCATCAAAAAATATTCAATATTCACTAAGGCGGTCAATAACTCCTAAATCACCAAGTCCCTGGAAGGATTGCACAGTTTGATAATTCTATTTCGCATGAGTCATTTTATATTCCAATGCAGTTTAGAATCCAGCGATAGAGTTCCGATAAATACGCAAATTATCACATAGTATGTCCTGGCCGTCAAAACTAATCAGTGGGCAGTATAAAAAAATTATAGAAAAAGATAATAGTTCTAATCTGGTAAACAAATCCAGCAAATGGAAGTTCGTGATATCCCTTTGCTAACACTCTCTTGATGGTCGGATCACTTAGTAGATACACCGGACGGTTGAAAAAAATTTCTGTTACCAGCTGTAACTTTTATTGTTTACCACATTCGTCATAGGTGTTCCATCATCTTTCTGATAAGATATACCATAAACTGAATCTCAAAATGTCACAGAACTTTTGCTCATTTCGACGTCTCTTAATGCACAGTGGAACGCGTTTCAATTCCAACGTGCCATCCAAAAAAGTCAGAAAAAATGAAATCCTATTATGTCATACCTCATCCTTGCCACTTTAGGAGTTAGGGTACATATACATGCGACTATCCATGTACATTTTCCCAGAGACCTCCGCCACATGTAGCTGATTTGGAACAGAAGACAAAGAAGCCATATTGAAATCTTACAGTCTTGAAAATAATCACTATAAGCGTAATACGGTTGCCTTCAAGCCTCTGCGGAACGCATCTTCAGCGCCCACTATTTCTGAGAGCCCGTCTTGAAAACAGGGTTGCGGAGGGGGGATTTGGTTTATTGTCAGACTCACGTTATTTCACTCATATGGTTTCAGACATTTTGAACGGTGGAGGAACCCGCAGTACGCGGAGCGAATCGCCAGTCGGCAAATAACTGGCAAACTTTCACACATACGCCAGCGGGGCACAAACCCGTGCCGGTTCAGCGGTGTGAGCCTAACGATCACCAAGGACGCGCCTTAGACCACTCGGCCACCGAGGGCCCCCGTCTTGAGCACAGCAGTATATCCCTCCAACGTATGAGTATAACAATCGAGCGACGAGATAGAACAATCCGAGTAAGAAGAAGGAACAGAACCGAGCGATTATCCGCTCGGTTCCCATTTTGCAAATTGAAATGAAGTTTTGTAGTTTTACATTTGCGACTACGTGAGGAACATTTTGACAGACCTAATGTGGTGGCTCCTAACTTGAAATACCCAGTCGTATCAGGCGGATAGAAATATTTTCCTTCCCTCTGTCAGTTGGCCTATGAGCGTATGATATTCAATGCAGGAAAAATAGACATCGTGAAGAAGATGAAGCAAGCGTCAAATCCGACACCCAATACATAGCCGTCACCAATAAAAGAATATCCGCGTCATTAATCAAAATACCTATTTCGCATGACAGTACCAATTCCAAATATGTGTGAAATAAAAATAATAAAAGCACAAGCTGGTTTCCTGCAGAAGAGAAGCGGTCAACAGCTTTCAATATTAAAACATACAAAAAATCTTCTATTCGCCGAAGGCAGACCAGAAGAAACGACAGAAGACGAATGCATCATAGCTTTCTACATGAGTGATACCGAGAGAGTTTAGCGCGCAAGCATAGTGAATATCAAGCAAAGATCTGGACATAGGGATCACAATGGTCTCTGCCCATTAGTCTCAACATCCAGCCAGTTAATCTTGAGGTTAGTTGTTTGGCTTTGTTTTCCTGTTCACATCCTCAGTGTTCAATTGAACTGAGTTGAACCAGATATTCCTGGAGAGTGCCGCTACAGAAAACTCCCACCATTCTACCATAAAGGGATTGGAGAAGATTGTTAAAAAAGATACAGTCCATAAAAACAGATGACTGACATCGTTTTTAAATGAGAAGGGTGTTAAAAATTAATAATGTAAAGGAAGCTAATTACGCCGAAAAAGTTATTAGGACTATGAATGAGGGCATGTACAGAGCATTTACTTGTAATTGAACATATCCTTACGAAGATGTCTCGCGCGATATCGTCGCAAACGATCCCTGAATCAGTAAATTTCAGTAGAGGTAAACACAAAGAATAATTTCCTACATACGATGAAGAAAGGTCAGAAGAAACTACAGAAGACGAATATATCAAATCGTCCGTATGATTTTCGATTATACGATAACAGGATAATGTAGCCCGCGAGATGTGTATCCAAAAGAGACTATAGGGCAAGGTGGACAAAGGAACTGTTTGAAGTGAAGCAATAGTAATAATATTGGGGTTGAGAAGCACATTTTATGGTCATTCGTTTAGGTATATGTCACTAAGGGTTTTGATTTAATATCGTACAGTGTTTTTAAACTTTTTTTTCTGATTTTCTTAGTGACTGTGTTACTGTTTCAATGTACATGCTTTTATACATGCAGATCCCTTTTTAAATATATGCTTGTGTACAGTGTGTTCTGATTTGTCAAATGTCCAAAACTGTCTTTACAGCGAATTAATTTTAAGTAACTTGGATCCCTTGTACCCAACACAAAACTCATCCGGCAAAAGTCTTTTTATCAACGCCCGTCTTCTATTTACAGTCTTCCGAAATAAAACAACAATTACAACAGTATCCAAACGTATTGTTTTTCGATCTTGTACAGCAGCTGCGATCTTTTATAGTAGCTGGGTCACAATGCTGTCTGACCGTCAGCCATCACATCCACCAGCTGTTCACCCATTCATATAGCTCACAGTGCGAAATATTTAGGTGTTCGATTTGGCGTTTTTCTTTCCACAGCTTCGAGATATTGTCATGTTCAAACGAATTGGGAAATTGAAATCTACTTCGCTGACGCCCCAGTCTTCACCCCTATCTCCTGAACCAAGCCTTTCCCAACGCTTAACCTCGTATATTCGGGAAGCGTACGTCAAAGTCATCCACGAACCCTGTAGGATATCGTACCGACAAAGCTGTTAAGCCAGATGTCACATCTCCTAAACTGAACGTCCCGTACCTCTTAACCTCATATATTCCGAAAGTTGACTTTTCCACTTATAGAACATAGCCACTGTCCCAGGGCAATACATTGTATCACAGCTGCCACCCCCCCTGATGACTTCATATTCATGGGACGTTAAACCTGCGCATGCGTGAGAACAAAAATGTGGCGGTTTTGTGGCGGTGTGCGCAGGAATGTTGTGCGCAGGTATGACGTCACTTCCGGTCTGGTTGAATGGGGCGTGACCTTGGACGTACGTATTCCTCCGCGGTGATGCGGTCTGGCGGTGATGCGGTCTGCCTCTGCGGACCGAAAGTAGTCCCAAATACGAGGGTTTTCGTGAGAAGGTTTTCGGCAGTCTGTAGGGACCGCTAGTGGACCGATTGAGCCGAGTGAGGTATCAATATGAAGCATACGTGAGAGAGTATCCAACGGGCTGGGTGCGACGTGCATCTGATGTCATTCTGTGCATGCGCAGACAGGGAATTGTGGGAAAAGGGTATGAAAATAGACATTTTGGGGTCTAGATGAACCCTTGATGATCCTATGGTGTCGTACGAGGACTTATTTTGAAGCTGTCGTGAGGGAGCATCCGCCTGGACTAGTATGCTGTTCGTGTTCAACATTCTGCGCATGCGCAGACAGGGAATTTTGGGTATGGAAATAGACGTTTTCGCGTCGAGGTGGGCCACGAGTGGGCCGATTGGATCGAGTGAGGTATCAATGTGAAGCATTCGTCAGGGAGCATCCGCCAGGATGGGTGTGACGTGGAACTGACGTCATTCTGTGCATGCGAAAGCAGGAATTGTGGGAAAAGGGTATGAAAATAGACATTTTGGGGTCTAGGTGAGCCCTTGATGATCCTATGGTGTCGTACGAGGTCTTATTTTGAAGCTGTCGTGAGGGAGCATCCGCCTGGACTACTATGCTGTTCGTGTTCAACATTCTGCGCATGCGCAGACAGGGAATTGTGGGTATGGAAATAGACGTTTTGGGGCCTAGGTAGGCCCCTAATGGTCTGATGGGGTTGAGTGAGGTATCAATGTGAAGCATTCGTGAAGGAGCATCGGACTGAGTGGATTTGACGTAAAACTGACGTCATTCTGCGCATGTGCAGTATACCAAGTCTATGGAAATAGATATTTTGGCGCCGACATGGGTCTCTATGGGTCCGATGGAGTCGTATGAGGTCTTATTTTGAAGCCCTCGTGAAGCAGCATCCAACTGGACTCATTGATCGTCCGTGTTCAAGAGTCTGCGCATGCGTCGTCTGGCCGTAGTATAGAAAGCAGGCATTTTGGGGGTGCATGGCAGTGTGTTTGACCAACCACTATGGGTCCGTGGTTGTGGTTTGGTGGTGTGGGTTGTTCGCACAGACGTCACTTCCGGTTTCACAAAAACTACCTACGAAGCCAGAAGAGTTCCAATGTTCCCTTAGGCGTAGGGTCCGGATTTTCCACCCGGGTTTTCCGCTGCTCAGCCCAGCCCGGCCCAGCCCGGCCCGGCCGCAGCGCCCGCGGGTTATCCGGGCGAGTGCGCGCGCGGGTTATCCGTCCGCACACGCGCGCTCGCGGGTTATCCGGAAGTGAGCGGCATCACCGGAAGTGCGCGGGTGAATGTCGGGTTAAAAGGTCAAAGGTGACATCCAGGTCAAAAGGTCAAAGGTCTCCCTTTCGGCAAGGTTCGGCAACAATGTTGCGGTATCTATATACAGAGCTTGAAAACAGAAAGGGGATGGTAAATTAACCTGTGAAGGATGGGCAGTTCCATTTGAACAATCAACGGTCGAGAAAAAGAGCCAATGAGCGATCGATAAAAGAACCAATTGACGGAGACTAGAATTTCGCTCACGTTTGCGCCTACATCCGGGTACTAGAATGCTTTCGCCTACGTCCGCGCCTGCATCCGGGTATTTCTATGTAGGGGGAATTTTTAGGGCATTGCTGCATTCATTGGGCCTGCTTGACCTGACCAATCTGAGCCTGCCTGACCAGCCTGAGCCTATCTGACGAGAGGAGCTACTTGTCTGAGCCTCACCAGCCTGAACCTGCCTCACCGGTGCTATACCTTGAGACGTGGAGAAGATTTTTTCAGGGGATCCAGGAGCGCCCCCGGCGCTGTAATCTTTGTTGATGTTGCTCTCGTTTTGCACTAACCAATCAGAATAGTACGTATCACGGACTTCACCCGTAGAGCTACGTCTAGGCGCGCATGTGTGACATGGTCTATAAAACGCGTCCCTCTGGATCCCACACCTTCATTTCTACGGTTGCAGAGCTTTAACGGAGAGCCAGCCCTATGCGACTCGCATTTTACAGCATGCCACCGTGATTAATTCAATCACGGGTTACCGAGCAGTGGTTCGGTCCATGTTTGCAGATGGCGACGACAACGAGGGGCGACGCCAGATCCTGAAAGAGTTCACAGAAGCGGTCCTCGATAGAGTGCACACGATGGAGAGGTGTGCCATCACTCACCACTACTGGACTATGACAGCCATCCTTGATGCTCGGGCTATGGACCACGAGCGGTCACGCCGGAGCCAGCGACGGCTGGTTGGCCTCACAATAGTCTTTGCCCTATTGACCCTGGCGCTGTGGCATTGACAGTGGGACCTGACCATAAATACGAGGGTCAGACACCGTGTTCTTCATTCACCGTTCGTCATTGGGTCAACCATGTCACCAGTCCTACGAGCCATCCTTCCCCTTACACCCCGAGTGGGGTTACACGTCTATGAAGATGAAGTCACCCTCGTGGAAGACCGTGGAGATGTTTGCTGGTCGCGCGCTGAGACCGTATCGAATACGGTTATGCTCCACCGTGACGGCTGGACCAAATTTAAACGGGTGTTGAGCGGTGAGCTCGACGGAAACCTCATGCACATAGACAATGCCATCTATGTACACCGTTGACCCTTCTTTCCACGCCTGGGCCATTACCAAGACCCTACGCGAGGCTTCACCCTAGACCCCGACCTATGGACAGCCTTCGAGAAAGTTGTACCTATCGTGGACCAGCTGTTTACACCGGACGAGCGGTCATCAGACGAGTTGGAGTGGGCTCGTGCCATGAGAGAAGCGGCGGCAGAACCCAATGAACAAATTTCTAGCAATGAAGCGGAGGCAGATGACGATATCATTGATTATCCGGCTAGACTCAGTCAACTCAGTGACATGACCACGCGATCCTTTGATTTCACGGGGTTCTCCCTATAAATACGAGAGACAGTCAAATCTGGTACCATTCACGTACTAACCATGACGGAGCATATAATACTGGCGTATCTCAACTTGACCCCGAGGTTTTCCTGCACGTTTATGCGGATAAGTTCGATATCATGGAGGAGGTGGGAGACATCTGTGATGCGGACCCTACACAACCGTGCCCGGCTCACATTCGTCTGTCCCGGCAGGGCTGGACCACATTCAAACGGGTCTTGTCTGGTGAACTGGACGCGACCTCATCCACTTGTGTCACGATGTGTACATCCGACGCGGTTCTTTCTTTGCTCAATTGGCTCGGCTAGATGGGGGTACAGTGCATTTTAACCTTCACCCTGATCGATGGTCTGCATTGGAAGATGCCGTGGTAGATGTGGATCAAGTGCTTATCAAGCGTTCATCAGACGAGTTGGACTGGTCATTTACCATGGGCACTGTGCTGGCAGAAGCCAAAGAACAAACTCCGGCCCAAGATATACCCGTTATAAATAAACGATAGAGCCAGGGTCCATCATCATTTGTCACCATGAAGAGCTGGGAGAAGGTGTTGGATAGCTTATACTTCAGTCCTGACAGTCGGGCGGCCTATAGTGCATTGACGGCTCTTTATCGAGCGGCCAAACCCCAGGGGATACAACGTGCTCAAGTGCGAGATTGGTTAAGACAACAAGACACCTATACCCTACATCGAGCTGCCCGTCGCCATTTTCTACGGAACCGGGTCATCGTAGGAGGGCTAGATACCCAATGGCAAGCGGATTTGGTCGATATGAGCGCCTTTGCCAAACACAACGATGGAAATCGGTATATTTTGACGTACATCGATATCCTGTCGAAGTATGCGCGGGTGGTACCCATCCGGACGAAAACGGGGGCGAATCTCATAGCGGCGTTCAAGGACATCTTCAAGACCGGGCACAAACCCATGTATTTGCAAACCGACGAAGGCACGGAATTCCTCAACAGACCGTTCCAACAGTTTCTGAAAGCCCAGAAGGTGTTTTTCTTCCATACGTACGAGACCAAGGCTTCCGTGGTGGTTCAACAGGACATTCAAAGGCCACATGTATAAATATTTCACCTATAAGAATACAAGGCGGTACATCCATGTTCTCCCGAAACTTGTGAGTGGTTACAATCGAACCTATCATCTGAGTATAGAGAGAGCCCCAATTACCTTGACCCAACGCAATGAATCCCAAGTCCGGCGTGTCTTGTACCCCAGGCAATCGCAGCGAACGACGAAAGAGGTGTACAAGGCCGGGCACCCTGTACGGATCAGTAAAGTCAAAGGTCGATTTGAGAAAAGTTACTTGCCCAACTGGAGCGATGAGCACTTTCTGATTAAACGGCGCCTACCCCAACAGCAGCGAGTCTATGAACTGGAAGATCTTCAAGGGGAACCGTTGCTAGGGACGTTTTACGAGACGGAATTACAGCCTGTCGTAAAAACAAAGCAAGACTACTACACGGTGGAGCAGATTTTGAAAACGGAACGTCGAAGTGGCAAACTGTTTCATTTCGTCAAATGGCAAGGCTGGCCCAGTTCCTTCAATCCCTGAGTCGCGGCCAACCAGGTGAAACGACTATAAAGCCAGACACCACTACCGTCATCCTTCATTCCACGTTCGACCACGGTGCTATGGACAAACAGCAGCTGCCTCTGAACACAGCGTCTCCCAAAACGCACAAAGCGCAAGTGGGCTTTGTGGTGATAGTGCTAACACTGCTGAGTGTGTTGTACGGAGGTGTGTTTTACGACGTAGCCTATGTCAGCACGCTACTTAACCAACTGAGAACTCCAGCTGTGAGTGGCAGTGAAATCAGTCTACAGATAGCACCAGTCAACCCCGTATCGAGCCCAGTCATCACCACCATCACACCACGTGTACAAGCCACATCGAGCTCCATACCGAGTATACAATCAACACCGAGCTCGACACCGAGCTCAACACCAAGAACACCCACTACGTCTGAAAACCCGGATTTCACCACTGACAGTGAACAGACAACGACGACCGACGTTGTACCCTCCACCACTCCAGTTCACTCGTACCAAATTTACAAGAGCGGGTTACCACGACAGCGCATACACCTCGAACCATGGACCCTCGGTGGCAGCATCCCTTCACTTGCGTCATCGCAGGACCGACGGGTTCCGGCAAAACGCACTTCGTCAGGAAGCTCCTTCAACACGACGGCAGCATGATCACCCCACCCATTGCCCGAGTCGTGTGGTGTTACGGAGAATGGCAGGCAGCGTATGCAGCAATGCCCCACATCACGTTCGTGGAAGGCCTACATAACCTGGCCGATTTGGAACCGGACACCTTGGTGGTTCTGGATGATCTCATGGCGGAGACTGATGAGCGAGTCACCCAACTCTTTACCAAAGGCAGCCACCATCGACGGCTCAGCATCATCTACATTGTTCAGAATCTGTTCAGTAAAAACAAAGAACATCGGAAGATCAGCTTAAATGCCCACTCGGGTCTTCAAAACCCCGAGAGATACCACTCAACTGGTGCACATGGCGAGACAGATGTATCGCGGCCGCACACCGTTTGCGTTGAAAGCCTTCGAAGATGCGACAACCCGACAGCACGGGTATATGCTCTTCGACCTCAAGCAAGCCACCGCCGATCACCTTCGACTACGGACCGGCATCATTCCCGGAGAGATCCGCCACGTGTACATGCGAAAATAATGTAAACACACCCACAGTGGTTCCCCCAGCTGGAGTGTGTGTGTTTGATGATGGGGTTAATAAAAAGAATTAATACCACAGCATGATTGACTTTGTCTCTGAGGTAGATAAAAAGGGTAGAGTTGTGGGTTCTAGCATTAGTTGCACATGATGTCTGCGCGAGTACGGAAGCACGCCCCGACGATCCGTGTATTGAAGACGGCCCCACCCGAGTTGGTCCGAACCATTGTACGCGGTGCGGACCCTGACATTGTACGCTGTCTGTGCGAGATCGGGTACAACCTGTTAAAAGGCAACGTGCCACTGACTTCGGCTCAGGAGACCAAGTTGGCCAAGCATAAGACAGGTCTCCGAACCCTAGTCCAGAAGCGAGTCTCTCAAACACAAAAGAAAAAGGTGTTACAGAAAGGCGGCTTTCTCGGGACCATCTTAGCACCGCTGGCCGCTTCCGTGTTGGGTCCAGTATTGGGTGGACTCTTCGGCCGAGAATGAACCACCACGAAAAAAATGGTCCTCGTCGAACCACGGTTCCTTTAAAACCTCCAATCGCCCTGCCCTGTCCCACCTACGGTGAAGACCATAAACACCCTCGATGAAGAGATGCAACAGATCTTACAAAGACCGGGATTAAGCGACAGTGAGAAAGTACAACGGTACAATGAGACGCTTCAACGGTACATGACGTTCATGGACCAATACAAAACCCTCTCTACCCAAGCACCACCACCACCACCACCACCACCATTCCACACCGCCGACCTCAGCACCGCTTCAACAGCCGCCATAAACAGGGATACCACCCACAGCCCCACAGTGGGTGGAAGATGAAGTCCTGAAGAGTGTACCTGCATCGTTCAATAAACAAGCTGGCCTGGTATCACAACGGATGAAACAGAATCCTAACATGACTTGGAATGATCAAGGCGAACTGCTGGTACAGAATCAAGTGGTCACCGGGACTCACATGACGGATTTAGTGAATGACCTGGTGCGTCAACGCAGGTCGCACACGGATCCTCGAAGATGGGAGGTCTTCGCTCAAGGCTTGAAATACATGCATGTACCACAGGAATTGGTGGGAAACCCCCAGCGCTGGGTCTGGATGCAGCGGACCCAGCAATCGCCGAGTGGCCCACTACCTTCTTGGGAAGCCGAGTGGGAACCGGAGTCACCCCCCCCCCCAAACACCACCACAACGGGCACCTTCTTTTCAGGCCTTTTAAAAAAACACCCTTGATCAAGACACCCCACATCTTCAGAGCCGTGACACGTAGGAAGTCACCGCGACGAACACGATGCCGGACACAACCGCCTAAGGCCTGGAACACCTATTAAAACCAACAGCAGCAGCAGGACAGCTCAGTCGCCATGTTTTACCTCACCCTACCCAGTAACAGTTCGCTGGATGTGTTTCCTGACAACACCTTGGCCAAGTACGCCACCCAGTTACCGCAACCGTTGCATTTACCTGGACGATGGGAGTGTGGCCTCGTGGATATCCAATACCCTTACTCGTGGTACAACGTGCGAGCCAATGAAGTGTGGTACGAGGTGACTTACGCAAGAAAAGACACCCGACTCACCCTCCCCGAAGGCCAATACGATACTCCCAATGAGTTCATGTAGGGGCTGACAAGACTGTTGCATTATAAGGCTCTACGCGAGGTCACGAATGTTTCAAAAGCCATCAAAACCTTTCCCTTCAAGAATCACGTGGACATTGATTACAGCGCACACAACGACAAGGCACAGATCATCCTCACCCCCAACGTGAGTGTCCTATCATACAGCAAATGCTGAGTTTCGATCTACAGACGTTCGCTGGTGCCACTGCCCACCAGGGCCAGATCCCGATGGATATGAAGTCGGGTATGTACGGACTCTACGTCTACTCGGACGTGAGCGACAACCGATATCAACACACCTCTGTTACGGGTCGTCCCCATTAAAAAGTCGTATGGAGATCAAGTCACCCACAGTTTCACCCACATGCTCTAGCTACCCGTACGACAAACCGACATCAACACTATCACGTTGGATACGGGACGACCGGTGGCATTCGAACGAGGAAAAGTGGTGCTGACACTTCATTTTCGACAAGCACGTGCTCCCCACTTTGTATAATGAAGGTGCCTTACGAGTGCGATGCACGCAGCTATATGGACTATTATGCCCAGCAGGCCGGAGGTGGCCTTCCGGTCTTTAGTGGTGCACGGATGCAACGAGAACATGGGCTGGGGAACATACTCGGGAGCATGGTCAAAACATTCCTGCCCTTGGTGACGCCTGGGGTGAAAGTGATCGGCAAACAAGCGGTACGCAGTGGACTGCAACTCGCCGGTGATGTCTTGGGGGTACGGCACCCAAAGAAGCCTTGAAACGGCGGGCCAAAGTCGCCAAAGCACAACGCACCGTAGGGAATAACAGATCTGCACCACCGAGACCACGCACCAGTCGAAGACCGACCCAGCGACGACGCACATCGAAGGCCCATGATATCTTTCCTAAACATGTCCTTGATCCACGCAGAGTCCGGCCCCTCCACCAACAGTGAATTTGATTTGTGGACCGTTCCGCCCACACAGACCAGTGCCGAACAAGGATTATGGGTGGAGCATCTCCCGATCTCCAGCATCAACGAAACAGGGCCCATCGAGTTCACCATCAGTAATGCGGATACGGACTATGTGGATTTAGCCCATACATACTTGTATGTGAAAGCCAAGTTCGTCAATGGGGATGGCTCCAGAATCGTCGACCAAGCAACGGTGGGCCCGACGAATCTCTGGCTGCACTCGATGTTTCAACAGGTGGATGTATTTCTCAGCGACAAACTCATCAGTGACTCGACCAACACGTACCCCTATCGAGCCTACATCGAGGCGCTGTTGTCGCATGGACGAGAGGCTAAAAATCTGTGCTGACAGCCACTTTATTCTATCAGGACACAGCCGGACACATGAGCGCAGAGAACGACAATGCGGGATATAACAAACGGAAGGCTTTCAGCGCGAACGGCGTCTCGGTGGATCTCATGGGTCGACTGCACGCAGACATCTTCATGCAAGACCGGTACCTCTTGAACAAGATCCCCATCAAAATCCGCCTGATACGGGCGCCTCCGACCTTCGCCTTGATGGGCACTAACGTAGAGGGGCATGCAGCTGACTATAAGATTGTCATCCAAGACGCAGTCTTGTATGTCCGAAAAGCGAAACTGAATCCAGCCGTTCAATTGGGACACCTCAACGCCTTGGAAACAAAGCCAGCCCAGTACCCTATCCGACGTGTGCAAACCAAAGCGTTCTCTGTTTCGGCTGAAAATATGAGCGCCGACAAAGAAAACCTGTTCCTGGGGGAACTACCTAAGCGATTGATCCTGGCCTGTGTGGAAAATACCAGTTTCAGCGGAGCCTACCCAGAGAACCCGTTTGACTTTAAACATTTCGGCATCAATTTTGTGGCCCTGCATGTGGATGGTCAACAGGTCCCAGCCAAGGCCTTAACACCGAACTTTGGGCGCGGGAATTTCATTCGAGCCTGTCAGAGCCTGTTTACAGCCACCGGTCAAATCAGCCAGGACGAAGGGAATATGATCAGTCGGGAGGACTACGCGAACGGATGCACGTTGGTCTGTTTCGATCTGACCCCCACCATAGAGAATGACCATCAGCTGGCCCTCGCCAAGCAAGGCAATTTACGGTTGGAAATCCACTTTGTACGAGCCCTCCGGAGCACCGTCAATGTGATCTGCTACGCCGAGTTTGACAACATCATTCAATTGGACAAAGCGCGCAACGTCCTGTGTGACTTTGCCACCTAACATGGAAATAGACCAGATAACCACCGTGCTGGAGAATGACCCAGAAACACGTATGGTTTTTCAAGGGGTGTTCGACAGAGATGTGTTCCCATTAGACCGTATGTATCCCGCTGCTTACGTTCTCAACACGGACCCGATGGATCGGCCCGGTGAACATTGGGTGGGCGTGTACTTGACAGAACAGCAGGGCGAATACTTTGACCCGTACGGCCTGCCACACCTCCATCCCGATTTAACAGACTTCATGGATCAAGGCACAGAGACGTGGTGTTAGAACAGTCAAACGTTGCAAAGCCTGACCAGTAGCGTGTGCGGACAATATTGCTTGTTTTACCTGTACGATCGATGCCGGGGAAGAACCGTATCTACCATCGTACAGATGTTTGACGAGTACCCCAAGGCCGAGGACCGCGAAGTACTCGTATGTGACTGGGCCGCCCATCATTTCAATGTACAAGCCCCGTTCTGGACTTAATTTCTTTCAATGTACGAGCCCCCTGTTCTGGGCTTAAGTTTACAAGCCCCCTGGTCTGGGCTTCAGTTCTATCAATGTACAAGCCCCCTGTTCTGGGCTTCAGTTTTCACGTGGTTGTTCTCACGTTGTTGTTGTTAGTTATTGTTGAATAAAAAACAAAATGAGATCTCACCCAAAAAACCCTGTCTTGTGTGTTTCTATATGAGCATAATGCATGAAGGCTATAACAGACATGTGGGGATTCGGTCAAACTGGCCTTGAACACCGTGGAGAAAGTAGCCAAACAGTGGCCTAGGATGGGGTCAAATGTAACCCATCAATGTCCAGAAAACAATGCAAGAGCACTGCAGTAAAATGGAGAGCCAATGAAATCAGCCTACAGACCAAGTACATGTTTTGGTCTAGGTTAAGAGCGGGCATTCCAGCACAAAAATTTTGACGCTACAAGAGCAACAAGTGGAGTGAAAAAAACTCTAGAGGTTATAGGTGCGGGAAGACATGACCGAATCCCCACATGTCATCACGAAGACCGAAAAAATCCTGTCTTGTGTGTGTTTCTATATGAGCATAATGCATGAAGGCTATAACAGACATGTGGAGATTCGGTGAAATTGGCTTTGAACACCGTGGAGAAAGCAGCCAATCAGTGGCCTAGGATAATCCGAAATTCACCCGCGCACTTCTCGAAATGCCGCGCAGGCGTGCGGCCTGAGAATCCGCGCGCGCTGCGGCCTGAGAACCCGCGCGCGCTGCGGCCGGGGCAGGCCGGGCCGGGCCGGGCCGGGAAAAATCCGGACCCTACGCCTAAGGGAACATTGGAACTCATCTGGGTTCGGAGGTAGTTTTAGTGAAACCGGACGTGACGTCTGTGCGAACAACCCACACCACCAAACCACAAACACGGACCCATAGTGGTTGGTCAAACACCCTGCCACGCACCCCCAAAATGCCTGCTTTCTATACTACGACCAGACTGCGCATGCGCAGGCTCTTGAACATGGACGAACCATTGGACTCCATCGGACCCATAGTGACCCATGTCGGCACCAAAATGTCTATTTCCATAGACTTGGTATACTGCGCATGCGCAGATTGACGTCAGTTTGACGTCACATCCACCCAGCCGGATGCTGCTTCACGAATGCTTCACATTGATATCTCATTGATACCTCACTCGACCCCATCAGACCATTAGGGGCCTACCCCAAAACGTCTATTTCCATACCCTTTTCCTACAATTCCCTGTCTGCGCATGCGCCGAATGTTGAACACGAACAACACACTAGTCCAGTCGGATGCTCCCTCACGAGAGCTTCAAAATAAGACCTCATACGACACCATAGAATCATTAGGGGCTCACCTAGACCCCAAAATGTCTATTTCCATATCCTTTTCCCACAATTCCCTGTCTGCGCATGCCGAATGTCGAAGACGAACGACACACTAGTCCAAGCGGAGGCTCCTTCACGAATGCTTCACATTGATACCTCACTCGATCCAATCGGCCCATTCGTGGCCCACCTCGACCCCAAAACGTCTATTTCCATATTTTTTCTCAACTCCGCATGCGCAAAATGACGTCAGCTGCACGTCGCACCCAGCCCGTTGGATACTCCCTCACGTATGCTTCATATTGATACCTCACTCAACTCAATCGGCCCACTAGCGGTCCCTACAGACTGCCGAACATTCTCATGAAAACCCTCGTATTTGGGACTACTTTCGGTCCGCGGAGGCAGACCGCATCACCATCAGACCGCATCACCGCGGAGGAATACATGCCCCCAAGGTCACGCCTATTCACCCAGACCGGAAGTGACGTCATACCTGCGCACACCGCCACAAAACCGCCAATTTTTTTTTCTCGCGCATGCGCAGTGATGAGCCAGAGCCTTTAAATGCGGTTAGGTTACTACTAGCGCTATATGGACTAGACATGAACATCCAAATGAATCGATATTACTGATTCGCTGGTAAAATGGATAACTCTAGGGGCCTACGGTAAATTTGTCATCGTCAAGAGATGTTCTATAATGATGTCTATCTCGTGATTTTTCTCATCTCCACTCTTGGTACAAGCGACATTCTATCTCGAAGCAATGAACATGTTCGGGACCATTCCATAGTCACATACGAGTGACGGATTTAGGTCTGTATTGGTTGAACTGATTGAAATGACTAGGAGTATATGCGTGGGCTGCAGTGGGTAAGTCTAGATGTGTTTACAGGGTAGCTCAATAATGTTGGAGCATGTTATCCGAGAATGTGTAGGGTTCATGTACGGATTCATTTTGGAAACTTAAAGAGGCAGGAAACTAGTGTGAAAAGTCGTATCTGTACGAGGAAGGTATGACACAACAACCCCGTGTGAGAAATTGACGGTGCAGTCTGGACTCTTTGGTATGAATTCCAAAGGCCTCTTTCATCATAAAGCAAAGTTGGCCTTTGTACTTCTTTGTGTCCTGGCCCTTCGAAAGGGGGTTAAAAGCTCATCGTATCGGGCGGTTCAACTGCATCCCGTATTCCTAGCAACGTTCGTGCTCTTCGTTCATTGGTTGATCATGTTACTGTGTGGAGAGTAGCGCGGCTTGGAGGTTAGAAGAATCCAACCTGTATCTTACGCTATGAACGAACTGCAGAGACTGCCCCATTCGATCCTTATATTATCTCAACTGTAAACCTACATTATGAGCTGCTTGCTTGTTGCCGGCATTTGTGTTAAACTAACAGGCGGGCCTACTTGATTCCCATATTAATCTTGGATTATGAAAAGGACTGAAATGTATACTTCACTACTTCCCCACGATAAACGTTAAACTGCGAAATGACGACAAAATCCTCTCCACTTGGTCCCTTCATATCTTGAACTAATTTATTAACAATCATGCGAATCACACTCAAACATACCAACCGCCACGGTGCTATTAACATTAATGAAAGTACCCCCTACACATACCGATGGCATTTCCGTACTTGTTGTTTCACGACACTCCATCGTATATCAAATTAGTTTCCTTTTTATTATTTATCTAGATTTATATAGTAAAGTTAATTAATTATCAAAACCGGTAAATTTAAGTAAAGAAAACCAAATATCAATAAAGTTAAAATAAATGTGGATCAGTATAATATAATTAGTGATACATGTACTTTATGTCACTTTGGCGAGTTTTATAGAATTGATGATACATGTAGTATGAATCATTGGATTAAGCCAGTTCGGCGCATTTACCGTATGGTTAATGTGATATTGATTATTTAGTTTAGGAACTTCATAATAATAAATTGTCGTAGTCATAGTTATTTGTGCACTCTGTATTTGTCTGGTATTATCTTTCGCGAAAGGCTTAAAAAGGTTTAAAACTCGTCGCCTCACGCGTCGCATTTTGAAAGGTCGATGCACGACGCACAATTGGTCAAAACAAAACACCATAGGCCCACATAGGTCACATTGTACGCTACGCAGTAAAAGGAACATGTGTGACTGAGGTTCTGAACGAATGGACAAAAGATCATAGATCCACGTCCAATCTCAAACCAAGGACAGAAGACAGAATACATGTGAAGGTACACACGATGAGGAAAAGTTTAAGTTGTATGAGTAGTTTGGCGGATCTGAAAATCACATTGCTCAAATGGCTGGACAAGTTTCCTCAATGTTGATGTTAATTCAGCTCTTACATACTGTACCCACATACAATGCTTTTAGTTTCTAATGACTGACATCGTGAGTTTTGTGGGTTTGTATTCTTTAACCGGAGTTCATCGATTGTGGAACACCGTTCTCGCATGCGAGGGGCCTTTACTTCAGTCAACCACAGAATGTGTACCGAGGGAAAGACAATACCAGAGTGTGTGGGACGTGATGAATATTGGCTGATAACACAGAAATTTTGTACACAACAATCACGGCGCTGTCCAACATAAAAGATATTGTGAAATAGTATATGTTAGATTCAAACTAAATTCTTTTTGAAGGAAAATCGTATTAAGGAACCATTGACTTCAATGTTAAATTCAGACTTTTCGAAGAGGGAACAGCTGGGTATGATAATGACCCATGTAACAGAAAAGATCTATGTCTGAGTTCCTCTTCCATAGTAGTCAAGCACACATATAATTCTCTATGACAGTTTCTGGACTTGCTATTAACCCTACGTGGCCGGGGGGGGCTTTCCGCCTCCCCCCCTCCCCGGTTGGGTTTTTTCTGCTCTTATCTCCGTAACGACAAAAAATGAAGAGCTGAGACTCCGTGAGTTGTAGATTATCATATTGCATGAGTTTGCATGACCCCCCGAGCAGAGGATCATAGGTAAATTCAAAATGGCGGCCATGTCGGGTACCAGAAAAGTGATATTTTCATCAGATTTCTTCAAAATTTGCGCTTTTTTCCATGGAGAAGTGGGTAAAACCTATTTTATTATTCACTAGTTTATCATCCAGTTTTTTCGAAGAAAACACATAAATAAATAAAAATTAAAAAATCTTAACGAAAAATCGTCTAAAAAATGCCTTTTGTAAATCTGAATGCTATTATTACTTGGACGTGCATTATTTTCTTGGCAGTGAATTTTAAAATGCATTGCTGCATTCAACCTGAAGTTTTCTATATGATTGAATGAAGCGCAGATAAAGCTTGACATATTACCACCGCAAGCGCAAAGGGTATAGACAGAATATCGGGAAGCAATACTTGCATAGTTTGTAGGCTGCAGCATAAGCTATTGTAACTAACCGCAATTCAACCAATAATCTATGCCATAATTAGTCCCTTTCTGACAAACCTGACTTATAGTACTTTCATTTAACCGGCAGAAGGTTTAACTTCTAATTAAAACGAAAATATTAGCTTTTAGATGATTATGATCTAATGAAATTCTATTTCGCCGTTCTCAATGCGAAAGCTGTGTCTCAGAGCACTCCATTCTAACATAATGTTTGTTCGATTGATGCAAGATTGTTTTTATGAAATTTAAATTCTTCATCCTTAACCAGTTATAGCATGTATAGTTCAAATAAAAGTCCATTGTCTAATATTGAGATAATCCGATTTTGAACGTAATTGTACTGTCTAAGTAGGCGAAATCCTTAGTATCCCAGAAAGTGATGTGACTCCAACAGCACAAAATAGCACCTACTCGCTATTATTATTTCTCCTGATTCCATGTTCCATATTCACTATTCCTTATTCTGAAACGCAATATGTGTAAATATTTATCTTTATGAAAAACAATATATGTCAACAATTATTATGTCTTCAAAATAGCACATGGCACAAACAAGCGACTATAGAGTAGTGGAATTAGAACGAAATTGAACGAATGGTGTTGTCGCTTGATGATATCAAAACAGACGTTTCTGTTTCATCCATTACCTGCTATTCTCAGGTTCGAAGTTTGTACGTTATACAGTAACAATATAATAACAGCTGTGGTCTGTCCGTTCTCTGTTAGTTATTAATTTGCAATGGATATTGTAGAGACAATCTACCCAGGAATTCAATATTTGAATATCCCCTCGTGCTAGCACCGACTTAACAGTGAAATGTCAGGTATTTTATGAATGAATATATCAGTAATGCGAAGAATTTAATATACATATTGTTTCCATACCCCCTATTCATTTGATAATATTGGATTTGGATTCTTACTTAACTCGAACATAGGGTACTAAAAAACACATATATCCGGTTGACTATATTAACATACCTTCATTAACCCTATCTGGCTTGGGTTTTTGGGGGCCTGTCCAGGCCTGGGGAGGGGCCATTTCTCCCCCCCCCCCCCCAAATTAATGAATATACCAGTAATGCGAGGAATTTAATATACAAATTGTTTCCATACCCCCTATGCATTTGATAATATTGGATTTGGATTCTTACTTAACTCGAACATAGGGCACTAAATTACTCCCCCCCCACCCCCCCCCCCTAATAATTTTTCTTATTCCTTGAGCTAGAGAGCTGAAACTTACCACACTATACCCTTAGGTTAAACTCTACCAGAAAATGTCCAAACAATTCAAGATGGCCGCTTTGGTGACGTTACAGTGACGTCATTTTCTGAAAAAGGCATTTCCATGTCGATTTGTTTGGTCAGATTTTTCGATTTTTTTATTTATGTAATTTCTCCGAAAAAAATGCATGATAAATTAGTCAATATTAATCTGCTGTGAAATTAAACAGTTTGTGCTCATTTTCCTCGGGGAAAAGCAGAAATTTTGAAGAAAACTCGAGAAAACTTTTCTGATACCTCACATGGCCGCCATCTTGAATTTACCCATGATCCTCTGCTCGGAGAGTTATGCGAATTGGCTCAAAATGATACGATAAGCGGAAAGTCAATGAGTGTCAGCTCTAATTTTTTTTTGTCGTTCCGGAGATGGCACGGGAAGTTTGGTAGGGGGGGGGGGCATAATGGCACCTCAGGCCTGGCAGGGTTAACGATTCGTTAATTGGGAATGTGACAAATATCACATTTGACCAACATATTCATTGAAAAGAAATTTGTCAACTTCACATTGTATCATAACGGTGTAGCATAGCTAAAATGGAGATCTGTACACTGATATTTTGGATTAATTACGTCATAATGACGTCGTTATGTCATCCTGTTAATCTATTTCGGACGTTGGACCTTGGAGTAGTGGCGTCATGATCATCACTTGCTTTACATGGCCAAGCCTTCGTATACACAGAATGTGGGCGAAACGCGGTCTGCGATGCAAGATGGTCAACATTTCACTTTTGGCTCAAAAAGAAACTTTGACGATGTGAAATTGCAGGATGGTTGGTCACATTTGTATTTCGACCTTTAACCCTATCTGGCCTGGGTGGGCCATTATGCTCTCCCCCTACCAAATTTTCTCCGTTATCTCCGGCACGACGATAAAATAAAAGCTGACCCTCCGCGACTTTTTATTTTATCATGTTGGGGCCATTTTGTCGAGGGGTAAAAACAATATTCGCCCCCCCCCCCCCCGGCCTGAACAGGTCCCAAAAAGTCCAGCCAGACAAGGCTAAAACCACGTTGGAACCGTTGAGCAGACATTGCGATATTAATTGTCGACCATGCCGGTATCATTGTGACAGGTTCAACATGTCGAACCATAATGACGCATTGCGATTTTAGTTGTCGACCATGCCGGTACCATTGTGACAGGTTCAACATGTCGAACCATAATGACGCATTGCGATTTTAGTTGTCGACCATGCCGGTACCATTGTGACAGGTTCAACATGTCGAACCATAATGACGCATTGCGATTTTAGTTGTCGACCATGCCGGTATCCGGTATCATTGTGACAGCTTCGGCATGTCGACCATTAACGTCGCATTACGAAATTAAGAGTCGACCATATGCATGTCGATATTTTTTACATTGCCATGTTGAAGGTCGACATATATGCATATCGGTCTTAACGTCGCATTGCGAATTTGAGGGTCGACATCAAGAGCGGTTGCGATATTAAAGGCATCTATACACAAATCATATAATTCGACGACGAATACCTGTCGTCTTGATTTACTATATTAAATTTTGCTGTGAATTCCACAGCAAATCACTGTACAACAAATTGGCAGTAACTTTTAAATGCATGTGATATAAAATAACACAGAACTACGATGTTAAATTACAGTTAGACTATACGACATTTACTGTATATTTTAGGGAAAATCGCTGTGCTGGAATGTTGCTAGTAACGTTACAATACTACAGTAAAAATTACAGCAACAACTGAGAGTAGAGAGTAGGAACTGTCTGCTAAGTAATAATTTTTAATTAAAATTAGAAATGGTAACCATGGTAACCATTTCCAGCATGGTGAAATTCTAAATATTTACATGTGAAATTCGGCATTGAACTATCGAATATAAGAATAGCAATTGACATATTTCTAGTAGATACCGTACAGAACATCAGCATCCGATAGTTATATAATAATTACAAAGTGATTTGATTAATTATCGCAGTCTATCCGTGACTTTGTAGTTTATCATATTGGTGTCATTTTCAGCCTGTTTGTATACCTACCTTGAAATTCAGATCATTTTGATTGGTCGATGGTGGCCATTTGAGATAAGGAAGCGAATTGCTCAGATACTGTGGAGGAGCACATTCCTCATAGACATTCCTCAAATAATATATAAGGAATGCTGCTGCTTATTGATTTTGAAAAAGCTTTACGAATCTTATACAAATCTATATCGATGACGATGAACAGCTGCCTCATTAATCTATATCGATGATCATGAACAGCTGCCTCATTAATCTACCGAAATACATGAATTACCAGAATGTCCAAGCCATGAAGTTAGAACGTGTCAACCCTCTATTCCTGAGCTTTCTCAGAGCCCGGTGTCTCTTAAACTGAGCTGTCTAGCGCAGCTGTCCTGTGTCGCCCCCAACCGAGCGGTCTCGATCGGTTTCTCTCCGGATAGTAATCTCGGATGGCGAGATTAGGAGATGGGGACAGATTACGGAAATTATGGACCGATCAAACAAAGATTCAATAACAATTGATATATTTAGTAGGATTACAGATATGTAGAAGGCAAATATGTACAAGGAAAATAGAATGTCCCGCATCTCTAAGCGTCGCTTATAGCTCTATCTCGTCCGTAGGACTTCTCTTTCTGGTCAGACGGTAGCTTGGCACTTCTCGCCGGAATCGGCTCTCATCGACAGTCCTCCGTATCTCGGGTGATCTCCGGCAGGATTTTCCTCGACCGATCGGCAGTCTCCGTCCACTCGGCAGATTCGGCATCCTCACCAGGTTCGCCTCCCTTCGGCGGGTTCGTCAATCCCTTAATCTTGGACGATTCGGCAGTTCTCCGTATCTCAGGTGATCGCCATTCTCATGGCATCATATTGTATACCTCCTACTGTCCGACATGTCTGTTTCACTAACACTTTAAGAGGTTAAACACTCTGACAGTGGGAGAACGGTGATCACCGGCAGGATCGTCAACCTCGCCAGGTTTGTCATAGCTCTGCAGGTCGGCATTCTCCGGTTCTCGACAGTTTCCGATATCTCCGGCCTCTCGGCATATTCGGCAATCTCATGGTTCGTCAACCCCTTAATCTGAGCAGAATAGGCAATGCCCGGCAGCTCCGCAGATTCGACGACCTAGGCAGAGTTAAAGAAAATTAACTGAAGCATCGAGCCAGGCATGTTCTATATATTTGGAATGTACGGATAAGTGTATCGGAACTATGAATCTTTTTTGAATACAGTCTTGAGTTTTTAGTCACCAGTAAGTCCTCGGCGGAATCAGCTTTTCTGGACAGTTTTACGTATCTCATGTGATCTTCGACAGCATCTTCAACCTCGGCGTGATTGTCATACCACGCAGTTTTTAGAATTTCATTTCAGCATTTTTCTGGGTTTCAAAGCTTTGTATATAAAAAACAAATGTGATTAAAATGTCCGCGTGCATAGATAGGCTGAAGTTGAACTTGTTGAAAATCACGAACACTCAATACAATACAAATCGATTTTTTTGTGGTCAAATATGCGAAGTTTAAAGGACCAAGCTTGCTATAGACAGTTATAATGTGCATGTAAACTTCAGATGAATCAATCGAACAAGACGAGCATTTGAATTCACCCAATACTAAAATCCAGATGTGAATTAAATCAGAGCATGTCATTGATGTACATTACAGAAAAAATGAATATGAAAGGAAATCAGTTTGTCAGAAGGATGGTCAGTTTTACCATAAAGTATATGAGTCATTTTCCATGGGTTAGTCCGATTCGTATTAACTGGAGATGAATGGTACTAGCGGCCTGAACATGTTATTTTGTCAAATATCCCTTTAGCCAGATCATTCAATGTCAATTTGAACATATTTAGTAAAGTCACGTCTTAGCTATATATATATTTAATTCCGTAAAAGGGGCGGAGAGAGAAGGTGGGGGAGGGGTCATTTGTTTTTATCGAAGCCTAAATAGGGCCTATATATATAGCCCGTTGACGATTGTAAAAACTATGTTAGTTTGTTTCTCTTCGAATTGACGCATCATTACGACACAGGCAAATGCCGAGCATGGGAAATTCATGTGAGCAAAGCCACGGGAAATATAATGAATCCTGAAACACTTTCTACTGTGTCTTGTTGCTGCACAAATATTTTCTTTCACAGACTCGGACAACGTCAGCAAGGAACCAGTTAGCAGGTTAGGGTCAACCCATACCTTCCCATACGAGCGTTTTTTAACGAATATTTCATGATTCCGATAGTGAAATGAATCTTTTTGGCGAAAAAATATCCGTATAATGCCGCTACGAATCCTGAGATAGTTAAAATTCTATAATATGCAAAACATTTCCTGAAAATTCACTTTTAGCTAAAAGGTGACTATGCGTGGATTCTGGTAAAAGTGCTATTTCTATTTCCATTTTCTCACATGGAATGCTTGCACCTACTGACCAAACTTACGTTTAAGAATTTCATCATCGGCAAAATTGTTTTGTAGATTTTTGTCATTTTTTTCTGCCGAACTGTGAGATTTTTAATTTAACGAAATTTCTAAAAGTACGATCCTGAAATGAAGTTTTTTTATTTGACGCATATTTTCATGTTACTGATTAATTATTGGTAGCAAGTTTTCAAAGAAAATACACCGGGAAAGTAGCAAAACTTGCGCGTTTGAGGTTTTTTCGAAATAAATTAATTTATGCAAAACCCTGAATGTAAACTCGCCAATGTTTTTTACAGAGATGCGAATAGATATTAGTGTCATATTCCAACCATCAATTTATCATTAAAAGTCTAACCGATCGTGGTATTATCAGATATTGATATACCGAACTGTGACGGTTGGTCCTAACCTGGTTAGGTCAGAATTTGAGATGAACTTTGCCATGGGATCGTTTTGTGCAAAGCGGCCGAACTCACAACCCCGAATTACGCACCGCGATGCGCTTTCTCTACAACTGACGTTACAGATGACATCACAGTCACCGTAACCTGTCTTCTCTGCGGACACCCCAAGTGGCCCATTGCACTCACTGACTCGTAGGACTACATCTCAGGTCAAATGTCCAAGGTCCAAGGTTCAAGGCCCATGACTTACGCCCCCATCCCAATCGGCGAAGGTTCATTGTTTATATATTACTGAGACACTGATATTTACGATAACAAGTAGATGTATTGAAGAAGCATCCTAAAGTCTTATCGCGATTTGAACGGGTAAAACTAGTGCAAAAATGAAATGCGAAAAATCGCCCATTCAATTTACTAAACTCTGTAGCCTTTGGTGAAACAATCCTCCGTTTTATAATTATACTATTTTAAAATAGAATTTTACGTCGAAAAGAGAAGAAGAATGACGTTATTTAACCGTTGAGGGGAGGGAAATTAAACTCTGCTCGTGCATTATTGAGACCTCTCGAATTCCAACATGCACCCAAATACCGTAAAATGTAGTTATTTAGGAAACTGACATTGACACTTGGTGTCAAGTTCATAGAGTATGTGAGGTGTTCCGAATGTTGTGGTGTTCAGTTACCCCATCGATCAAGGTTAGTATGTCGGCTCGTATGACAGACGATGAGTAGATAAATATCTTTAATTCATCTTGAATTTGTAGGTTAAGACTCTGTGTTTGCACATATTCCGGCGAGAGTACATCTGTAAGTATATTTTCTTCCTTTTCATTATTCAGGTGCTAGAGTTACCACCCTATTTAATAATCGGGCTTAGATCCAGGAAAAATAGGACACAGTTTGGCTGAACACAACTACTGGGTGCATTACTTATTAACCAGTGTATATTTCTGATCGGATTGGTTGATGATACATGTTTAATAGGGATATCATTTAAGGATCGAAGACGTGGTATGACATTTCAATTGTGAAGAAACTGATTGTATATTGTTTATCTTATTTGACTTAATTTGATAGAACCAGAAGTTCATGAAAACTTCATGAACTTCTGATAGAACTAAGCGTTCATTCGAACAAGCCGCATGCGACATATAAAAATTAGGACAAGCTATTGAATTGGGTCATTTCAAGTATATGTTTGCGGATTGTAGTCCAAGGCCGGCTTGGTAAATTAGATGAAACTAATCGAAAGAGGAGATGAAATTCTCGCGTAGGCTAGCAAGTGCAAAATGTTTCAGAAAAATGACCCGTCTACATTTTAACTGTCACAATCTGGAACCTACTCACAATGCGTTGCTCGAGGAGTAATCACGTAAATTCGAAATTACCAGAGGAAACTATACCCTCATTAATTTCAGCTCTTCATTACCTCTTGATTCCGCTCTAGGGAAATGTTCAGTATGGAGTTGAAATGCACGATTTCCTCTATCCCTGGGCACATCCAATCACCGCCTCCCAACCCCCATCACTACCTCCTAAACACCATCGGGATTACAGATAAAAAAAACATTCCGATTAAACAAAAAAATACCAGTGACAATTAATATACATAGAGGATATCAACTGTTTCTTGACGAATACCATCGAGCGGGGTGAGAAAATTGGTATTTTTACGAGAGGCGAAGCCGCGAGTGAAAATGCCAATTTTCTCACCCCACGAGATGAAATTTTTATGGTATTCGTCAAGAAACAGTTGATTTTCCTTTTATTATATACTTCTGTTATACTACTTTATTCTGGATGTTTGAAAACATTAAAATAATTCAGATTTTGCAGGGTTTTTCGACTGAAGATACACTGAAACATTGATTATTTTCGCTCTGACGTCACTCGCGGACTACTTTACTACTTTAGATTTACCAGTCGTGCGTGAGTAGTAGAGAGGGGTTAAATCCACCCCCATTTTCCAGGGAGGTAACTCTTGGTTCCCCTTTTTCTGCCAGGGGGCGCTGTCCCGTATGACGTCACTTCCGGTCTGGTTGAATGGAGCGTGACCTTGCCGTAAGACGTCACTTCCGGTGTGGGTGAATGCGGCGTGACTTGTGAGGATGATAGGACATGTACAGACCTGTCTGTGTCGTTCATCTCCGTATCTTTTCGGTGAGAGGAATATGTGCTGGGGTTTTCCCCCACAATGTCGTTCACCTCCGTACTATCTTCACGGACCTCGCCGAACTCTCCGTGACGCTTCGGTGATCTCCGTGTCTCTTCGCACACATCCGTCACATCTTTCGGTGACCTCCATCAAGATGGCGGCACGTCAGGTGTCGAAAACTGGCCATTTTGTCGGGATGTGTTCGTCTAGTGTCGAAAACTGGACCCGGTATGGGTCCTGCTAGACGTTTTGGGGTCTAGGGCAGCCACTAATGGTCCGATGGAGTTGAGTGAGGTATCAATATGAGGCATTCGTGAAGGGGCATCTGATGGGCTGGGTGCGGGGTTGAAATATGTCATCCTGCGCATGCGCGGTGGACAAAGGGTATGGAAATCGACGTTTTGGGATCTAGGGGAGCCACTATTGGTCCGATTGAGTCGAGTGAGGTATTATTGTGAAACCTATGTGAGGGGGCATCTGATGGACTGGGTGTGACGTGGAACTGACGTTATTCTGCGCATGCGCAGTAGACAAAGTGTATCGAAATAGATATTTTTGGATCCAGGGGAGCCCCTAATGGGCCAATGGAGTTGTATGAAGTATCCCTGTGAAGCCTATGTGAGGGGGCATCCGACTGCACTAGCGGCTCGGGTGTATTCTGCGCATGCCCAGACACGGAATTGTGGGGAAAGGGTATGGAAATACACGTTTTGGCATCTAGGGGAGCCTCTACTGGGCCGATGGAGTCGTATGAGGTATCCATGTGAAGCCTAGGTGAGGGGGCATCTGACTGGATTAGTGGCTAGGGTGTTGTCACCATTCTACGCATGCGCAGAGAGGGAATTATGGGAAAAGGGTATGGAAATAGACGTTTCGGGATCGAGGGGAGCCCCTAATGGGCCGATGGAGTCGTATGAGGTATCAATGCGAAGCCTAGGTGAGGGGGCATCCGCCTGAACTAGTGTCTTGGCCCTGTTCAACATTCTGCGCATGCAGAGGCAGGGAATTGTGGGAAAAGGGTATGGAAAAAGACATTTTGCAGTCTGGATGGGCCACTAGTGGGCCGATGGGGTCGAGTGAGGTATCGTTGCGAAGGATACGTGAGAGGGCATCCGCCTGGACTAGTGTGTCGATCGTTTTCGACATTCTGCGCATGAGCAGACAGGGAATTGTGGGAAAAGTACATTGGAAGGAACGTTTTGGGGTCTAGGGGAGTCCCTAGTGGGCCGATTGGATCGAGTGAAGTATCCATATGAAGCCTATGTGGGGGGCATCTGATGGGGTGAGTGCGGGGTTGAAATATCGTCACTCTGCGCATGCGCAGTGGACAAAGGGATATGGAAATAGACGTTTTGGGGTCTAGGTGGGCCACTAGTGGGCCGCTGGGATCGAGTGAGGTATCCATGTGAAGCCTATGTGGGGGGGGCATCTGATGGGGTGAGTGCGGGGTTGAAATATCGTCACTCTGCGCATGCGCAGTGGACAAAGGGGTATGGAAATAGACGTGAGGTGAGGGGGCTAGACTAGGGTGTCGTTTCCAGTCTGCTGCGCAGGTCACGTGGGTTGTGACGGTTTTACTAAAACTACCTCCAAACCCAGTGTTTCCCTTAGACGTTCGGATGTTCAACCTCCGGGGTGTTTCCCGGCCAGGCCCGGCCCGGCCCGCCCCGGCCGCAGCGCACGCGCGCGCGCGCGTCATCACCGGCAGTGTGCGGATCCATGTCAGGTCAAAAGGTCAAAGGTCACATCCAGGTCAAACAGTCCAAGGTCTCCCTTTCGGCAAGGTTCGGAGGAGACAATGTTGCGGCATCGATAGTCAGAGCTTGAACCCCAAAAGGGGATTGTAAATTAACCTGGGAAGGATGGGCAGTTCCATTTGGACCAATCAGCGGTCGAGAAAAAGTGCCAATGAGCGATCGATAAAAGAACCAATGGACGGGTACTAGGATTTCGCTCACGTCTACGCCTACATCCGGGTACTGAGATGCTTTCGCCTACGTCCACGCCTACATCCGGGTTCTTGTACACCCGGGTAATGTTTTCTGGACATGGATGGGTTACCTTTGGCTCCATTCTAGGCCACTGATTGGCTAATACGGTGTTCAAAGCCAGTTTCATGCATTATGCTCATATAACTTATAGTAATAAACTTAATCTATACGTATTGGACGAGTCTTCACTCACCGTCTTCCTTTACACGCACCTCAATGAAATGCCCGCTCCAAACCTAGACCAAAACACGTACTTGGTCTGTGGGCTGATTTCATTGGCTCTCTATTTTACTATAGTGCTCTTGCATTCTAACATTGATGGATTACATTTTGGCCCCATCCTACACCGCTGATTTCAGTTTGACTGAATCTCCACATTGGGCATTTATGCATTATGAATAAAACACGCAAGACAGGGTTTTTTGGTGAGATCTCATTTTGTTTTTTATACAGTAACAACAACAACGTGAGAACAACCACGTGAAAACTGAAGCCCAGAACAGGGGGCTTGTACATTAAAAGAACTGAAGCCCAGAATAGGGGGCTTGTACATTGAAAGAACTGAAGCCCAGAACAGGGGGCTTGTAAACTTAAGCCCAGAACAGCGGGCGTGTGTACAATGAAAGAATTCAAGCCCAGAACGGGGCTTGTACATTGAAATGATGGGCGGCCCAGTCATATACGAGTACATCGCGGTCCTCGGCCTTGGGGTACTCGTCAAACATCTGTACGATGGTAGATAAGGGTTTTCCTCGGCATCGATGGTACAGGTAAAACAAGCAATATTGTCCGCACACGCTACTGGTCAGGCTTTGCAACGTTTGACTGTTCCAACACCACGTCTCTGTACCTTGATCCATGAAGTCTGTTAAATCGGGATGGAGGGGTGGCAGGCCGTACGGGTCAAAGTATTCCCCCTGCTGTTCTGTCAAGTACACGGCCACCCAATGTTCACCGGGCCGATCCATCGGGTCCGTGTTGAGAACGTAAGCAGCAGGATACACACGGTCTAATGGGAACACATCTCGGGCGAACACCCCTTGAAACATCATACGTGTCTCTGGGTCATTCTCCAGCACGGTGGTTATCTGGTCTGTATCCATGTTAGGTGGAGAAGTCACACAGTACGTTGCGCGCCTTGTCCACTTGAATGATGTTGTCAAACTCGGCGTAGCAGATCACATTGGCGATGGTCGCTAGGGCTCGTGCAAAGTGGATTTCCAACCGTAAGTTGCCTTGCTTGGCCAGGGCCAGCTGATGGTCGTTCTCTAAGGTGGGGGTCAGATCGAAACAGAACAGCGTGTATCCGTTCGCGTAGTCCTCCCGACTGATGAAATTCCCTTCGTCCTCGTTGATTTGACCGGTGGCTGTAAACAGGCTCTGATAGGTTCGAATGAAATTCCTGCGCCCAAAGTTCGGTGTTAAGGCCGTGGCTGGGACCTGTTGGCCATCCACATGCAGGGCCACAAAATTGATGCCGAAATGTTTAAAGTCAAACGGATTCTCTGAGTAGGCTCAGCTGAAACTGGTATTTTCCACACAGGCCAGGATCAATCGCTTGGGTAATTCCCCCAGGAACAGGTTTTCTTTGTTGGCGCCCATATTTCCAGCAGGCACAGAGAATACTTTGGTTTGTACACGTCGGATAGGGTACTGGGCTAGTTTTGTTTCCAAGGCTTTCATGTGTCCCAATTGAACGGCTGGATTCGATTTCACTTTTCGGACATACAAGACTGCCTCTTGGATGACAATCTTATAGTCAGCTGCATGCCTCTCTACGTCAGTGGCCATCAAGGCGAAGATCGGAGGCGCCCGTATCAGTCGGATTTTGATGGGGATCTTGTTCAAGAGGTACCGGTCTTGCATGAACATGTCTGCGTGCAGTCGACCCATGAGATCCACCGAGGCACTGTTCGCGGTGAAAGCCTTCCGTTTGTTATATCCCACATTGTCCACCGTGTCCATGTGCTCGGGTGTGTCCTGGTAGAATAAAGCGGCTGTCAGCTGAGATTTGTTAGCCTCTCGGCCATACGACAACAGTGTCTCGATGTAGGCTCGATAGGGGTACGTGTTGGTCGAGTCACTGATGAGTTTGTCGCTGAGAAAAATATCCACCTGTTGAAACATCGAGTGCAGCCAGAGATTCGTCGGGCCCACCGTTGCAGCTTGGATGATTATGGTGCCCGCCCCATTGACCACCTTGGCTTTCACATACAAGTATGTATGGGCTAAATCCACATAGGCCGTATCCGCATTACTGATGGTGAACTCGATGGGCCCTGTTTCGTTGATGCTGGAGAGCGGGAGATGCTCCACCCATAATCCTTGTTCGGCACTGGTCTGTGTGGGCGGCACGGCCCACAAATCAAATTCACTGTTTTTGGAGGGACAAGACTCGGCGTGGATCAAGGACATGTTTAAGAAAAGATATCCTGGGTCTTCGATGTGCGTCGTCGATGGGTCGGTCGTCGACTGGTGCGTGGTCTCGGTGGGGCAGCTCTTTTATTCCCTACGGTGCGTTGTGCTTTGGCCACCAAGACGCCTTCCGCTTCTTTGGCCCGCCGTTTCAAGCACGTGCTTGTCGAAAATGAAGTGTCAGCACCACTTTGCCGCGTTCGAATGCCACCGGTCGTTCCGTGTCATCTCTTATGTCCACCGTGATCGTGTTGATGTCGGTTTGTCGTACGGGCAGGTAGAGCATGTGGGTGAAACTGTGGGTGACTTGATCTCCATACGTCTTTTTAATGGGGACCACCGGTAACAGAGGTGTGTTGATATCGCCTACGATGTGGTTGTCCACTACGTCCGAGTAGATGTAGAGCCCGTACATACCCGACTTCATATCCATCGGGATCTCGCCTTGGTGGGCGGTGGGACCAGCGAACGTCTGTAAATCGAAACCCAGCATTTGCTGTAGGATAGGACTCAGTACGACACTCGCGTTGGCGGTGACGATAAGCTGTGCCTTGTCGTTGTGTGCGTTGTAATCGAAGTCCACGTGATTCTTGAAGGGAAAGGATTTGATGGGTTTTGAAGTATTCGTGACCTCCCGTAGAGCCTTATAATGCAACAGTCTTGACAGCCCACCCATGAACTCCTTGGGGGTATCGTATTGCCCTTCGGGGAGGGTGAATCGGGTGTCTTTTCCTTCGTAAGTCACGTCGTACCACACTTCATTGGCCCGCACGTTGTACCATGAGTAAGGGTATTGGATATCCACGAGGCCACATTCCCATCGTCCAGGTAAATGCAACGGTTGCGGTAACTGGGTCACGTACTTGGCCACGGTGTTGTCAGGAAACAGCGAACTGTTACTGGGTAGGGTGAGGTAATACATCGCGACTGAGCTGTCCTGCTGCTGCTGTTGGTTTTAATAGGTGTTCCAAGCCTTGGGCGGTTGTGTACGGTGTCGTGTTCGTCGCGTTGACTTGCTACGTGTCACGGCTCTGGAGATGTGGGGTGTCCTGATCGAGGGTGGTTTTCTAAAGGTCTGAAAAGAAGGTGCCCGTTGTAGTGGTGGAGTTTTGGAGGGTGACTCCGGTTCCCATTCGGATTCCCAAGGTTGTGGAGTCTGTCGTGGTGCACGACTCGATGAGTCACGCTGCATAAAGGCCCAGCGGTGGGGGTTCCCCACCAATTCCTGTGGTGCATGCATGTCTTTCAAGCCTTGAGAAAAGACCTTCCATCCTCGAGGATCCGTGTGCGACCTGCGTTTACGCATCAGGTCATTCACTAAATCCGTCATGTGGGTCCCGGGGACCACCTGATTCTGTACCAGGAGTTCGCCTTTATCATTCCAAGTCATGTTAGGATTCTGTTTCATCCGTTGTAATACCAGGACAGCTTGTTTCTTGAACGATGCAGGTACACTCTTCAGCACTTCGTCTTCCACCCACTGTGGGGCTGTGGGTGGTACCCCTGGTAATGGCAGCTGTTGGAGCGGTGCTGAGGTCGGCGGTGTGTCACGTGGTGGTGGTGGTGGTGGTGGGGTAGAGAGGGTTTTGTATTGGTCCATGAACGTCATGTACCGTTGAAGCGTCTCATTGTACCGTTGTACTTTCTCACTGTCGCTTAACCCCGGTCTCTGTAAGATCTGTTGCATCTCTCCATCGAGGGTGTTTATGGTCTTCACCGTAGGTGGGACAGGGTAGGGCGATTGGAGGTTTTGAAGGAATCGTGGTTCGACGAGGACCATATTTTTTCGTGCGGTTCATTGTCGGCCGAAGAGTCCACCCAATACTGGACCCAACACGGAAGCGACCAACGGTGCTAAGATGGCCCCGAGAAAGCCGCCTTTCTGTAACATCTTTTTTTTTGTGTTTGAGAGACTCGCTTCTGGACTAAGGTTCGGAGACCTGTCTTATGCTTGGTCAACTTGGTCTTCTGAGCCGGAGCCTTTTAACAGGTTGTACCCGATCTCGCACAGACAGCGTACAAGGTCAGGGTCCGCACCGCGTACAATGGTTCGGACCAACTCGGGTGGGGCCGTCTTCAATACACGGAGCATGGGAGCGTGCTACTCGCGCAGACATCATCTACAACTAATGCTAGAACCCACAACTCTGCCCTTTTTATCTAATTCAGAGAACAGAGACAAAGTCAACCATGCTGTGGTATTCATTCTTTTCATTGTCCCCATCATCAAACACACAGACCCCAGCTGGGGGAGCCACTGTGGGTGTGTTTACATTATTTTTGAATGTACACGTGGTGGGCCTCTCCGGGAAAGATGCCGGTCCGTAGTCGAAGGTGGTCGGGGGTGGCTTGCTTGAAGTCGAAGAGCATATACCCGAGCATATACCCATGCTGAGGGGTTGTCGCATCTTTGAAGGCTTCCAACGCAAACGGTGGGCGGCCGGGATACATCTGTCTCGCCAGGTGCAGCAGTTGAGTGGTATCTCTCGGGTTTTTGAATACCACCAGGTAATGGGCATTTACGCTGATGTTCCGATGTTCTTTGTTTTTACTGAACAGATTCTGCACAATGTAGATGATGCTGAGCCGTCGATGGTGGCTGCCTTTGGTAAAGAGTTGGGTGACCCGCGCATCCGTCTCCGCCATGAGATCATCCAGAACCACCAAGGTGTCGGGTTCCAAATCGGCCAGGTTAGGTAGGCCTTCCACGAACGTGATGTGGGGCATTGCTGCATATGTTTCCTGCCATTCTCCGTAACACCACACGACTCGGGCAATGGGTGGGGTGATCATGCTGTCGGCGTGTTGAAGGAGCTTCCTGGCGAAGTGCGTTTTGCCGGAGCCCGTCGGTCCTGCGATGACGCAAGTGAAGGGATGCTGCCACCGAGGGTCCATGGTTCGAGCTGTATGCGCTGTCGTGGTAACCCGCTCTTGTAAATTTGGTACGAGTGAACTGGAGTGATGGTGGTGGGTACAACGTCGGTCGTCGTTATCTGTTCACTGTGAGGGATGATAGAGGTGGGTACAACGTCGGTCGTCGTTGTCTGTTCACTGTGAGAGATGAAATTCGGTGGGTCTTCAGACGTAGTGGGTGTTCTTGGTGTAGGTGTGGAGCTTGGTGTGGAGCTCGACGTGGCTTGTACACGGGGTGCGGTGGTGACTGGGCTCGATACGGGGTTGACTGGTGCTATCTGTAGACCGGTTTCACTGGTGGCTGGTGTTCTCAGTTGGTTAAGTAGCGTGCTGAAGTAGGCTACGTCGTAAAACACACCTCCGTACAACACACTCAGCAGGGTTAGCAGTATCACCACAAAGCCCACTTGCGCTTTGCGCGTTTTGGGAGACGCTGTGTTCAGAGACAGCTGCTGTTTGTCCATAGCACTGTGGTCGGACGTGGAATGAAGGATGACGGCAGTGGTGTCTGGCTTTATAGTCGTTTCAGCTGGTTGGCAGCGAACCAGGATTGAAGGAACTGGGCCAGCCTTGCCATTTGACGAAATGAAACAGTTTGCCACGTCGACGTTCCGTTTTCAAAATCTGCTCCACCGTGTAGTAATCTTGCTGTGTTTTTACGACAGGCTGTAATTCCGTTTCGTAAAACGTCCCTAGCAACGGTTCCCCTTGAAGATCTTCCAGTTCATAGACTCGCTGCTGTCGGGGTAGGCGCCGTTTAATCATGAAGTGCTCATCGCTCCAGTTGGGCAAGTAACTTTTCTCAAATTGACCTTTGACTTTACTGATCCGTACAGGGTCCCCGACCTTGTACACCGCCTTCGGCGTTCGCTGCGATGGCCTGGGGTACAAGATACGACGGACTTGGGCTTCATTGCGTTGGGTGACGGTAATGGGGGCTCTCTCTATACTCCGGTGATAGGCTCGATTGTAACTACTCACAAGTTTCGGGAAAACATCGATGTACAGCCTTGTATTCTTATAGGTGAAATATTTATACATGCGGCCTTTGAATGTCCTGTTGAACCTTTCCACCACGGAAGCCTTGGTCTCGTTGTACGTATGGAAGAAAAACACCTTCTGGGCTTTCAAAAACTGTTGGAACGGTCTGTTGAGGAATTCCGTGCCTTCGGCGGTTTGCAAATACAAAGGTTTGCGCCCGGTCTTGAAGATGTCTTTGAACGCCGCTATGAGATTCGCCCCCGTTTTCGTCCGGATGGGTACCACCCACGCATACTTGGATAGGATATCCGCATACTTGGATAGGATATCGATGCACGTCAAGATATACCGTTTCCCATCGTTGTGTTTGGCAAAGGTGCTCATATCGACCAAATCCGCTTGCCACTGGGCATCTATTCCTCCCACGATGACCCGGTTCCGTAGAAAATGGCGACGGACAGATCGATGTAAGGTATAGGTGTCTTGTTTCCTTAACCAATCTCGGACTTGGGCACGTTGTATCCCCTGGAATTTTGCCGCTCGATAGAGAGCCGAAAATGCACTATAGGCCGCCGGAATGTCGGGACTGTAGTATAAGTTATCCAACACCTTCTCCCAGCGCTTCATGGTGACAAATGATGATGGATGCTGGCTCTATCATTTATTTATAACGGGTATATCTTGGGCCGGAGTTTCTTTCTGATTTTCTTCGTTGGCTTCCACAGTGTCCATGGTAAATGACCAGTCCAACTCGTCTGATGACCGCTTGATAAGCGCTTGATCCACATCTACCACGGCATCTTCCAATGCAGACCATAGATCAGGGTGAAGGGTAAAATGCACTGTACCCCCATCTAGCCGAGCCAATTGAGCAAAGAAAGGACCGCGTCGGATGTACATATCGTGACACAAGTGGATGAGGTCGCCGTCCAGTTCACCAGACAACACCCGTTTGAATTTGGTCCAGCCCTCTCGGGACAGACGAATGTGAGCCGGGCACGGTTGTGTAGGGTCCGCATCGCAGATGTCTCCCACATCCTCCATGATATCGACCTTATCCGCATACACGTGCAGGAAAACCTCGGGGGTCAAGCCCGTACTGCCTCCGTCATGGTCAGTACGTGAATGGTACCAGATTTGACTGTCTCTCGTATTTATAGGGAGAACCCCGTGAGATCAAAGGATCGGGTGGTCAAAGTCTAGCCGGGTAATCAATGGCATCGTCGTCGGGTTCATGGTTAGACATTTGTTCATTGGGTCCTGCCGCCGCTTCTATCAGGGCACGATCCCATTCCAACTCGTCTGATGACCGCTCGTCCGGTGTAAACAGCTGGTCCACGATAGGCACCACTTTCTCGAAGGCTGTCCACAGATCGGGGTCTAGGGTGAAGCCTCGCGTAGGGTCTTGGTAGCGACCCAGGCGTGGGAAGAAGGGTCCACGGTGTACGTAGATGGCATTATCTATGTGGATGAGGTGTCCGTCGAGCTCGCCGCTCAACACCCGTTTAAATTTGGTCCAGCCGTCACGGTGTAGCGTAACCGTATTCGATACGGTCTCAGCGCGCGACCAGCAAACATCTCGACGGTCTTCCACGAGGGTGACTTCATCTTCATAGACGTGTAACCCCACTCGGGGTGTAAGGGGAAGGATGGCTCGTAGGACGGTGGCATGCTTGATCCAATGTCGAACGGTGAATGACACACACTCTGTCTGACCCTCGTATTTATAGTCAGGTCCCACTGTCAATACCACAGCGCCATGATCAATAGGGCACCGACTATTGTGAGGCCAACCAGCCGTCGCAGGTTCCGGCGTGAGCGCTCGTGGTCCATATCCCGAGCATCAAGGATGGCTGTCATAGTCCAGTAGTGGTGAGTGATGGCACACCTCTCCATCGAGTGCACTCTGTCGAGGACCGCTTCTGTGAACTCGTTCAGGATCTGGCGTCGCCCCTCGTTGTCGTCGGCATCTGCAAACATGGACCGAACCACTGTTCGGTAACCCGTGAGTGAATTAACCACGGTGGCATGCTGTAAAATGCGAGTCGCAAAGGGCTGGATCTCCGTCATGGCTCTGCAACCGTAGAAATGAAGGTGTAGGATCCAGAGAGACGTGTTTTATAGACCAGGTTACACATGCGCGCCTAGACGTCGGGTGTAGTCCGTGATACGTACTATTCTGATTGGTTATGTGGCTCCTATAGAGATAGTACCTTATCGACAATGGGGACTACTTGTTCCAAAGCCGTCCATAGATCGGGGTCCAGGGTGAAACCACCGTCGTTTAGACAGAGGAGTCGAGCGAAAAAGGGACCGCAGAAAATGTAGACGTCGTCACACAGGTGAATGCTATCACCGTGCAGGTCACCCAACAACACCCGTTTCAAGGTAGTCCATCCTTCCGGAGACGTGCGCTTTGGGTTCAGGCGTACACCAACACCTAAGTCCGCTGTCGATGAGGTCCACTCGTTTGGGGTACAACAATAGGGTGCAGCCAGGTGTAAGCCTTCGGGTAGCCACAGTCCCTTCTTTCACCTCGGGGTGTAGTAAGTCATCCACCTCGGGGAGTACATCTTTCAGTGCCATCCATAAGAGTGGACAGAGTGTGATATAGGTACCTCCACTCTGTTCCAACCGGGGAAAAAGGGAATCCTCTCCAGCAGTGCGTATGTGCACGCCGACTTCCACGTGCATGAAATCCCTTTCGGGGTCTTTTCCCTGTAACAATCGTGTCAATAGAGTCCAGCCTGATAGCAATAACAAAATCTTCACCTTCTGCGGTGCGTCTTGGACCAGCTCCAGGTGATCGTCATTGACGATGAGGTAGACGTCGGACGTCAGTTGGAATAACGGAAGCTCTGTTCCGCTCGCTGCCATGGTGGGGAATGAAAAGCGAATGGTTAGAGAGGTGGCTTTATAGTGTACCTGTTGGGTAGGGTTTTATACACCGTGCGTGGCACTTGTTATACTCGCTTGCGCCATAAGTTTAATAAGGTTAGAAATGCGCTTTTTTCTACTACGCCCTGTGACGGCCCTTCATGAATGGGCGTAACCTGTGAACATCATAGGAATGCATGTACTAACCTGTCTGTGGGGTTTTCCCACAATGACCGTCACCTTCGGGTCTTTCCGGTCAACGTATCCGCCATTTTCCCACAATGGCGGTCGGGAAAAACCCCAGTACATCAAAAGACACGGAGAGACAAAGACAAGTCTGGACATGTCCAAAGGTCACGCCCCATTCACCCAAAACGGAAGTGACGTCACAACCCACGTGACCTGCGCAGCAGAATGGAAACGACACCCTAGTCTAGCCCCCTCACCTAGGCTTCACATGGATACCTCACTCGATCCCAGCGGCCCACTAGTGGCCCACCTAGACCCCAAAACGTCTATTTTCATACCCCTTTGTCCACTGCGCATGCGCAGAGTGACGATATTTCAACCCCGCACTCACCCCGCCAGATGCCCCCTTACATAGGCTTCACATGGATACCTCACTCGATCCAATCGGCCCACTAGGGACTCCCCTAGACCCCAAAACGTTCCTTCCAATGCACTTTTCCCACAATTCCCTGTCTGCGCATGCGCAGAATGTCGAAAACGATCGACACACTAGTACAAGGGGATGCCCCCTCACGTATCCTTCGCAACGATACCTCACTCGACCCCATCGGCCCACTAGTGGCCCATCCAGACTTCAAAACGTCGATTTCCATACCCTTTTCCCACAAATCCCTGCCTGTGCATGCGCAGAATGTTGAACACGGCCGAGACACTAGTCCAGGCGGATGCCTCCTCACCTAGGCTTCGCATTGATACCTCATACGACTCCATCGGCCCATTAGGGGCTGCCCTCGATCCCAAAACGTCTATTTCCATACCCTTTTCCCACAATTCCCTGTCTGCACATGCGTAGAATGGTGACAACACCCGAGCCACTAGACTAGCCAGATGTCCCCTCATCTAGGCTTCACAGGGATACCTCATATGACTCCATCGGCCCATTAGGGGCTCCCCTAGATGCCAACACGTGTATTTCCACACCCTTTTCCCACAATTCCCTGTCTGCGCATGCGCAGAATGGTGACAACACCCGAGCCACTAGTGCAGTCGGATGCCCCCTCACATAGACTTCACAGGGACACTCCATCGGCCCATTAGGGGCTCCCCCAGATCCCAAAATGTCTATTTCGATACCCTTTGTCCACTGCGCATGCGCAGAATGACGTCAGTTCCACGTCACACCCATCCATCAGATGCCCCCTCACATAGGCTTCACAATAATACCTCACTCGACTCAATCGGACCAATAGTGGCTCCCCTAGATCCCAAAACGTCTATTTCCATACCCTTTGTCCACCGCGCATGCGCAGAATGACATATTTCAACCCCGCACCCAGCCCATCAGATGCCCCTTCACGAATGCCTCATATTGATACCTCACTCAACTCCATCGAACCATCAGTGGCTGCCCTAGATCGCAAAACGTCTAGCGGGACCCATACCGGGCCCAGTTTTCGACACTAGATGACCACATCCCGACAAAATGGCCAGTTTTCGACAGCGGACGTGCCGCCATCTTGACGGAGGTCACCGAAAGATGTGACGGAGGTGTGCGAAGAGACACGGAGATCACCGAAGAGTCACGGAGAGTTCGGCGAGGTCCGTGAAGATGGTACGGAGTTGAACGACATTGTGGGAAAAAACCCCAGCACATATTCCTCTCACCGAAAAGATACGGAGATGAACGACACAGACAGGTCTGTACATGTCCTATCATCCTCACAAGTCACGCCCCATTCACCCACACCGGAAGTGACGTCATGCGGCAAGGTCACGCTCCATTCAACCAGACCGGAAGTGACGTCATACGGGACAGCGCCCCCTGGCAGAAAAAGGGGAACCAAGAGTTACCTCCCTGGAAAATGGGGGTGGATTTAACCCCTCTCTACTACTTGCGTGGTTGTTGTTGTGTGGAACTTCGACGGTATTGTAGGACTACGGAGTTATCATTGTGATTTTATCCGATTCTGAATGAATACTCGCTGACAAGAGTTCACTGTCGTTGAATTAAGTTGTTTTTCATGTTTTCTCATCAACTTTGGTGCGACATTTTCATGATATGACTCCAATGTCGAGCCTTCAACTGAGAAATAAGTTTTATTTTCAGCGCTACCGTAGTTCGTGTTACACTCTGCACTGCTCTGGTCCGGCAGTCACTGTCGCTGTACACGTGCTTGCGCAGGTGCACGCGTACGTGACCAGCGATCCTATTGTCGCCTTTCCGGGTATTTCTTATTCATTTTATGCCTATTAGTGTTTTATTTCCTGTCATAATCTGGTCATCATAGGGCATATAACATACTAATCCTTCCAAAATATTTAGATTGTTTTTCTTTGGCGCATAAACCGTGTGGAGGTTCGGTCAATGGCCTTATCACTGTGTCCACGGTGACATGTACATGTATATGTGCGCTGTGGAATCACTTGCCATATCATCACAGTGACGATATATTTGATATCATCACCCATTGAAAATATCGCTGTTATTCGATTGATAATTTTGACTATCTCATCGCTAAGTATATAATAAAGTGTAATATCCCTCTCGACTCTGTTTGCGAACGATTAATTGATTTACAGCTCTGTCTCATTGTTCTAAATTGATTGTTTGCAGATTGTGGAAGATCGCAGGCAAGACTGGATACAATAACAAGAGATCATGGCCAGTCTTGCAGTGGTTTGGTTTGTATTGATGATCGCGAATTCGTGTTCATCAGTTGAAGCGTCCGAGCTGATCAACACGACGAGTGGGGTGATACGCGGAATGTTATCAAAGGGAGTCCATACATATTTAGGAATCCCGTATGCCGAGAGTCCAGTCGGAGAACGCCGTTTCCGGCCAGCCGAACTCAAACATCACATGGACCAAGTTTATGACGCAACACGCTTCGGGCCTATATGTCCACAGGACGTGATCGACTTGGGACCCGACTACAGTTTTCTTTACGGTAATTACACGATGAAAGAAGACTGTTTGGTACTTAACGTGTACGTTCCACAACCAGCATCTCGCGACAACCGTAAAGCAGTCATGGTTTGGATTCACGGTGGGGGATACATAACCGGAACCGGAAATTCTTACGACGCGTCACTACTCACACACTTAAATAACGTCATAGTTGTAACGATCAACTATAGGATTGGCATTCTGGGATTTTTGAACACAATGGATGACAACGCACCCGGAAATCTAGGACTGAGAGACCAGTTGTTGGCATTAGAGTGGGTTCAAAAAAACATTGTTAACTTCGGTGGCGACAAGGATCGCGTGACGCTTTTCGGAGAGTCAGCTGGCGCCGGAAGTGTAACTCAACTGGCTCTGTCTCCGATGGGCCGGGGATTATTCCACAGAATCATTGCTCAAAGCGGGAATCCTCTCTCTCCCTGGAGTACAGAGACCACTGTCCAGGCGGCTAAAACTCTCGCCAAACGGTTATCGTGTCCGACAAATAACACAGAAGACATGGTGAGCTGTTTGCGAGGAAAACCAGTTGAGGACTTCATGCAGGCACAACGAATTCCAATAACGATAAACACCAAAGTCCCTTGGATGCCCGCATACGGAAATGAGTTTATACCATTCACAGAAAATGAACTGAGGAATAGCATTAAAAACTTGACCCAGGCAATACCATTGACAGATATTGATATGATTATAGGAATTTGTTCCGAGGAAGGTGCTCTATTTTACAATATGTATATGTGGGTCTTCAGGCAGAAGCTCGGAATAAATGATGAACGGGATGGAATTACGGAAGAAGCACTCGGAAACTTTATATCTCCAGCAGCAAAAAGGCTTGCAAGAGGAAGAGACGATCACGAGAAATACCTCTTATCCTTGCTGAAATATCGATATACCGATTGGAATCGACCAAATAATGGACTCGGCCGATCTTCCATGGCCATTCAACTAATCGGCGACTCCATATTTAATGTTGGCGCCGTAGAGTTCGCTCGATTACACGCGGGCTTGTCGGTGGATGTGGATGATACAAGGAGTGATTCAATGGCGGGTGGCGCCACCTATTTCTATCGTTTCAACCAGCGTGGGGACTTTATGACCCCAAACGCCTGGAGATCAGGGGCCGATCATGGAGACGATTTATTCTTTGTTTTCGGATATCCACTGTCTGGACTAACCAACTCAACAACCGAAGAGAAGAGATTCAGCATACAGTTGATGACCTACTGGACAAACTTCGCCAAAACTGGGTGAGAATCATCCTAAATACTATAACTATGGGTTGCTATATTTAAACACGGCCATCCATATGATTATTATCCACGTGTTATATTTTAGCCACAATTAATATTTCGAGTAAATTCAGTACCAGAGAAACAGAATATTCCCGTTTTTAAGCTTGCGAAATGGAGACTCCTTGTTCGAACCTCCGGTTGTGCATGTGTAAACGCAAAAAGATCCCGTATTCGGTTGTGCCACTTTCGGCCACATGACATCCGGGCTCGGGTCATTCGGTACTCATATGAACAGTCACAATCAAAGCGTGACTGAGGTACATCATTTTTAGATGACGACTCTATAACGAATATTATGGATTAAGAATACTGATCAGCGATACGGATTTGATATTTTGGAACATCATGATGTCTTGCCGGCATCATTGAAAACTGTTGACCGCTTCTCTCTTGCAGGAAACAAGCCTATGTTTATGTATACTTTTGTCTTTTTGAATTTGGTGCTAATACTGTTATGTGGAAATGGAATAGGTCTTTGGATTATGGACGCGGATATTCTCTAATGGACGACGGCTGGATTATGAATGACGGACTAGACGCTTGTAACAAACTTAAACTTGTTTGGACAAATCTGAGGTCGTCATAACAAAACAAATGGCGCTCTAGAACCGCCATCCCCGAAACACAAGGGAGCCGATATACGATAGCATACTACTCCTGTTATATTATAATAAGGTATACAAGAACATACCGCCCCTGTAGTATTAGAATATGGTATATAAACTTATAGCCGGCATCGGGGAATAGCAAAAGGAAAATGGCAGTGTTCTCTTCTGGGCGTGTATCGTGCACATTCAGTCAATATGACATGTTAGAGCAGTTCTTGCCTTAGTTTTGGATGTGATTATAATTATCGGCAATCGTATCTCAAATGTAGATATCCAACAATATGTTAATAGAATGCGATATCAAAGAAATATTGGAAAATTTTGTTGCTCGCCACAACATAAACATAAACATCAATGCGTGACGATTTTAGATTAGCAGAAGTGAGTGTATAATCATTTAAAAAGGCGACAACATCTTGGAAATTAAAGGTTGATCGTGGTGATCGAGCGAGTAAGTTTGTCAAATCAGAAGCCATCATTTGGGATTGTAGTAATCTTCGGCCAGGCTCGTCTTATCCAGTCCAGGATACTGTAACGACATCTGGTGATGACGTCACTTCTTCAAGAGCCAATGGTCAAAGCATATGCCTGTGATTGAGTGTTAACGCATTAAGACAGGCCGTTAATACGTTAAGATAGGGCCTTAATGCGTTAGGGCGTTGAAACGAGCTTTATTGCGTAGTGACGGGCGTTGACGGGCGTTGACGGGCGTCACTCCAATTCGATTAATTAGTGTCCAGTCCATGGGATATGTATGGGATATTTTCTGAGCTCGTTCACCAGGTCATTGAAGAATAAAGCTATGTGATGTCGAGCGTTACGGTGTTACGTCCATAAAAACAAGCGTATCCCAAAGACGTGCAGATGTGGGGGAGAAAGGAGTTTGGTTTAATATCACACTCAAGATATTTCGCTCATATGGTGACAGTCAGATTGAAATGGTGGCGGAAGCAGGAGTACCCGGACAGAATTATCGCCCGTCGATAGATAACTGACAAACTTCCACACATGCACCAGTGCAGAGTCGGCGTTCAAACGTCAACATGGGTTATGCTTGAGTTCGAACGCACATTCTCAAGACACTATGATATGATAGTAGTAATGTAAGAGCATTTTGAGTGGGGTTGGTGTCAGTGCGCATGCGCGAGAAAGTGGTGTGCGCAGGAATGAGGAGGTCATGAGGTGTGCGCAGGAGTGTTCTACGCAAGTGTATGACGTCACTTCCGGTCTGCATGAATCGGGCGTGACCTTGGGGGCATGGATTCCTCCGCGGTGATGCGGTCTGCCTCCGTGGACCGAAAGTAGTCCCAAAACCGTGGGTTTTCGTGAGAATGTTCGGCAATCTGTAGGGACCGCTAATGGACCGATTGGGTCGAGTGAGGTATCAGTGTAAAAGCATACGTGAAGGAGTATCCAACGGGCTGGGTGTGACGTGGAACTGACGTCATTCTGCGCATGGGCAGTAGAGAAAGGGTATGGAAATAGACGTTTTGGGGTCGAAGTGGGCCACTAATGGTCCGATGGAGTCGAGTGAGGTATCAATGTGAAGCACTCGTGAGGGAGCATCTACATGGGCTAGTGTGTCGTTCGTTTTCAACATTGTGCGCATGCGCAGACAGGGAATTGTAGGAAAAGGGTACGGAAATAGACGTTTTGGGGTTTAGGTGGGCCACTAATGGGCCGATTGGATCGAGTTGGATATCAATGTAAAGCATACGTGAGGGAGTATCCAACGGGCTGGGTGTGACGTGGAGCTGACGTCATTCTGCGCATGCGCAGTAGAGAAAGTGTAGGAAAATTGACGTTCTGGGGCCTAGGTGGGCCACTAATGGACCGATGGAGTCGTATGAGGTATCAGTGTGAAGCATTCGTGACGAAGCATCCACCTGGACTAGTGTGTCGTTGGTTGTCAACATTCTGCGCATGGGCAGACAGGGAATTGTGGGAAAAGGGTATGGACATAGACGTTTTGGGGTCAAGGTGAGCTCCTAATAATCCGATGGAGTCGAGTGAGGTATCAATGTGAAGCATTCGTGAAGGCGCATCCGCCTGGACTAGTGTGTCGTTCGTGTTCGACGTTCTGCGCATGCGCCGACAGGGAATTATGAGAAAAGCGTATGGAAATAGACGTGTTGGGGTCGAGGTGAGCCACTAGTGGGCCGATGGGATCGAGTGAGGTATCCATGTGAAGCCTATGCGAGAGGGCATCCGCCTGGACTAGTGTGTCGTTCATGTTTAACATTCTGCTGCGGGTGGTGGGTGACGTCACTTCCGGTTTTCAGAATGACCTCCGAACACAGAAGAGTTCTATTTTTTTCCTTAGACGTATGGAATGCATGTACTAGAACATCCGGGATCTCTTCAACATCCGGAAGTTTTTCAACATCCGGGACCTTTTCAACATCCGGGTTTTCCCCGTCCCGACCCGCCCTGGCCGCAGAGCGCGCGGGTTATCCGGCCGAGTGAGCGGGCGCGCGGGTTATCCGGAAGTGTGCAAGGGCATTATATCACATCGGGGTATATATTTCATCCAAGTATAGCGGAAAGCGGTTGTCGTGAAAAACAACAAGTTCAGCAATGTTTATACAGTTTATTATCCTCAATGTTACATCATACCCAGGCTGGGAGAGCCGCCCTGGGTATGTTTAGTATGTTCATAGCAAAACAAATTGAAATATCAAACACCATCACATTAGGTACAAGTGTTAACTGAGCTTAAGACAACGATCGCATCAGTGCAAGGGTGACGCAATCAGCCGATGGGGGTGGTCGGTCAGCTTGGTAACGAAGAACGTAGTATTGGTGACCCTCTCTACGACCCATTGTGTGTTGGGGCGTTGACGATGTGCCCATCTCAATGGGTTCACGGTGTCCAGTTTCTCCAGCATCGTCTCTAGCGACGCCCGGTTAATGATGGTGAACGGCTGGTCAAACACATGGCTGTTATTACTGGTATAATAATACCGTAACTGGCCCGTCTCTTTGTGACGTAAGATGTACCCAAAAGCGACATTCAATTTGAAGACCGTACCTTGGTCATTGAAGATGGCTTCCACGTAGCTGCGTAGAAGGGTGAGGTCGGTCAGTGGGAAATTGTAGATATCAGGAACAGGGCGATCACGGTGGAAAACGTGCCGTATCATGGGCCATTAGCGCCGATAGATGTCACTCACTGGATGGGCGTCCTGTAACAGATCGCTAGGAACATCCACTGCATCTTCCAGAAAATGTTCGATGTCGTCAGGCGTATGACTAGCAACAATAATGCTAGGGACTGGCTGGATATCCGGGCTCTTCTGAACTGTGAGTATAGGCGGGCTCTCTGTGATCGCATCACTAGTGGCATTCGTCTCTACGGGCTCATCTTCACTGGGTCTGACCCTCCTGGGTGCCGCTTTAGTGGGAAGTTGTCGGCCAAACCGTAGAGACGGGGTATGAATCAAACGCTGATGCCGTCTTAACTGACTGGGTCGTTTGTCGTCCCAATCGTTACATTGTTCCGTCGTCCCCTCGTGGAATGAGCCTTCGTGGCGCAGTAAATTATCCTCCCGATTGAATGACCGTGCGCAGGTTATTCAAGTATACCGTGCATCGTTGTAGGTGGAGGTCTCGTTGCGTCGTAAATTATCTAGATGAGTAAACTGCTTCTGGCAAGTTGTGCAAATGAACATCAGGCTGGTGTGGTTGCACTGGTGAGGCCCAGACAAGTAGCTCCTTTCGTCAGATAGGCTCAGGCTGGGCAGGCAGGCTCAGACTGGTCAGGTCAAGCAGGCCAATGAATGCAGCAATGCCCTAAAAATTCCCACTTTTATACACCTACATAGAAGTGCCCGGATGCAGGCGCGGACGTCAGTGAAAAAAAACCCCACATACACCTCACCACATGCAGTCGCCGCCTCAAGAACCTCATGCATACCCGGATGCAGGCGCGGACGTCACCGAACAAACACCCACATACAACTCACCACATACAGTCGCCCCCTCAAGAACCTCATACATACCCGAATGATAGACACGGACGTCAGCGAAATTCTGGCGGGAAAAACCCCACAGACAGGTCAGTACATGCATTCCTATAATGTTTCCTCGACAGAGTGCCCACGATAGAGAGGTGTGCCATCACTCACCACTACTGGACTATGACAGCCATTCTTGATGCTCGGGCTATGGACCACGAGCGCTCACGCCGGAACCAGCTACGGCTGGTTGGTCTAGTAATGGTCTGTGCCCTATTGACCCTGCCGCTGTGGCATTGACAGTGGGACCTGACCATAAATACGAGGGTCAGACACCGTGTGCGTCATTCGCCGTCCGTCATTGGGTCAACCATGTCACCAGTCCTACGAGCCATCCATCCCCTTACACCCCGGGTGGGGTTACACGTCTATGAAGATAAAGTCACCCTCGTGGAAGACCGTGGAGATGGTTACTGGTCGTGCACTGAGACCGTATCGAATACGGTTACACTACACCGTGACGGCTGGACCAAATTTAAACGGGTGTTGAGTGGTGGGCTCGACGGAAACCTCATCCACATAGACAATGACATCTACGTACCCCGTGGATCCTTCTTCCCACCCCTGGGCCGTTACCAAGACCCTACGCGAGGCTTCACCCTAGACCCCGATCTGTGGACAGCCTCCGAGAAAGTGGTACCTATTGTGGACCAGCTGTTTACACCGGACGAGCGGTCATCAGACGAGTTGGAGTGGGCTCGTGCCCTGAGAGAAGCGGCGGCAGAACTCAATGAACAAATTTCTAGCAATGAAGCGGAGCCAGACGACGATACCATTGATTACTCGGCTAGACTCAGTCAGACCAGTGACATGACCACCCGATCCTTTGATCTCACGGGGTTCTCCATTTAAATACGAGAGACAGTCAAATCTGGTACCATTCACGTACTGACCATGACGGAGCATATAATACTGGCGTATCTCAGCTTGACCCCGAGGTTTTCCTGCACGTTTATGCGGATAAGGTCGATATCATGGAGGAGGTGGGAGACATATGTGATGCAGACCCTACACAACCGTGCCCGGCCCACATTCGTCTGTGCCGGGAGGGCTGGACCAAATTCAAACGGGTGTTGTCTGGTGAACTGGACGGCGACCTCATCCACTTGTGTCACGATGTGTACATCCGACGCGGCCCTTTCTTTGCTCAATTGGCTCGGCTAGTTCATTTTACCCTTCACCCTGATCTATGGTCTGCATTGGAAGATGCCGTGGTGGATGTGGATCAAGTGCTTATCAAGCGGTCATCAGACGACTTGTACTGGTCATTTACCATGGGCACTGTGCTGGCAGAAGCCAAAGAACAAACTCCGGCCCAAGATATACCCGTTATAAATAAACGATAGAGCCAGGGTCCATCATCATTTGTCACCATGAAGAGCTGGGAGAAAGTGGTGGATAACTTATACTACAGTCCCGACAGTCCGGCGGCCTATGGAAATCGGTATATCTTGACGTGCATCGATATCCTGTCGAAGTATGCACGGGTGGTACCAATCCGGACGAAAACGGGGGCGAATCTCATAGCAGCGCTCAAGGACATCTTCAAGACCGGGCGCAAACCCATGTATTTGCAAACCGACGAAGGCACGGAATTCCTCAACAGACCGTTCCAACAGTTTCTGAAAGCCCTGAAGGTGTACAACGTACAACGAGACCAAGGCTTCCGTGGTGGAAAGGTTTAACAGGACATTCAAAGGCCGCATGTATAAATATTTCACCTATAAGAATACAAGGCGGTACATCGATGTTCTCCCGAAACTTGTGAGCTCCCATTACCGTGACCCAACGCAATAAAGCCCAAGTCCGGCGTGTATTGTACCCCAGGCAATCGCAGCAAACGTCGAAGGAGGTGTACACGGTCGGGGACCCGGTACGGATCAGTAAAGTCAAAGGTCAATTTGAGAAAAGTTACTTGCCCAACTGGAACGATGAGCACTTCCTGATGAAATGGCGCCTACCCGGACAGCAGCGAGTCTATGAACTGGAAGATCTTCAAGGGGAACCGTTGCTAGGGACGTTTTACGAGACGGAATTACAGCCTGTCGTAAAAACAAAGCAAGACTACTACACGGTGGAGCAGATTTTGAAAACGGAACGTCGACGTGGCAAACTGTTTCATTTCGTCAAATGGCAAGGCTGGCCCAGATCCTTCAATTCCTGGGTCGCGGCCAACCAGGTGAAACGACTATAAAGCCAAACACCACTGCCGTCATCCGTCATTCCACGTTCGACCACAGTGCTATGGACAAACAGCAGCTGCCTCTGAACACAGCGTCTCCCAAAACGCGCGAAGCGCAAGTGGGCTTTATGGGGATATTGCTGACCCTGCTGAGTGTGTTGTACGGAGGTGTGTTTTACGACGTAGCCTATGTCAGCACGCTACTTAACCAACTGAGAACTCCAGCTGTGAGTGGCAGTGAAACCAGCCTACAGCTAGCACCAGTCAACCCCGTATCGAGCCCAGTCATCACGACCACCACACCAAGTATACAGTCAACACCTACACCAAGTACACCCACTACGTCTGAAAACCCACCGGATGTCATCCCTCACAGTGAGCAGACAACGACGACCGACGTTGTACCCAGCACCACTCCAGTTCATTCGTACCAAATTTACAAGAGCGGGTTACCACGACAGCGGATACACCTCGAACCATGGACCCTCGGTGGCAGCATCCCTTCACTTGCGTCCTCGCAGAACAGACGGGTTCTGCCAAAACGCGCTTCGTCAGGAAGCTCCTTCAACACGCCGACAGCATGATCACCCCACCCATTGCCCGAGTCGTGTGGTGTTACGGAGAATGGCAGGCAGCGTATGCAGCAGTGCCCCACATCACGTTCGTGGAAGGCCTACCCAGCCTGGCCGATTTGGAACCGGACACATTTGTGGTTCTGGATGATCTCATGGCGGAGACGGATGCGCGGGTCACCCAAATCTTCACCAAAGGCAGCCACCATCGACGGCTCGGCATCATCTACATTGTGCAGAATCTGTTCAGTAAAAACAAAGAACATCGGAACATCAGCTTAAATGCCCACTACCTGGTGGTCTTCAAAAACCGGAGAGATACCACTCAACTGCTGCACCTGGCGAGACAGATGTATCACGGCCGCACACCGTTTGCGTTGGAAGCCTTTAAAAATGCGACAATCCCTCTGCACGGGTATATGCTCTTCGACAGCAAGCAAGCCACCCCCGACCACCTTCGACTACGGACCGGCATATTTCCCGGAGAGACCCACCACGTGTACATGCAAAAATAATGTAAACACACCCAGAGTGGCTCCCCCAGCTGGAGTGTGTGTGTGTTTGATGATGAGGATAATAAAAAGAATTAATACCACAGCATGGTTGACTTTGTCACTGTTCTCTGAGGTAGACAAAGACAGCAGAGTTGTGGGTTCTGGCATTAGTTGCACATGATGTCTGCGCGAGTACGGAAGCACGCTCCGACGCTCCGTGTATTGAAGACGGCCCCACCCGCGTTGGTCCGAACGATTGTACGCGATGCGGACCCTGACCGTGTACGCTGTCTGTGCGAGATCGGGTACAACCTGTTAAAAGGCAACGTTCCACTGACTCCGGCTCAAAAGACCAAGTTGGCCAAGCATAAGACAGGTCTCCGAACCCTAGTGCAGAAGCGAGTCTCTCAAACACAAAAGAAAAAGGTGTGTGTTGATTTTCTCGGCTTTCTCGGGGCCATCTTAGCACCGTTGGCCGCTTCCGTGTTGGGTCCAGTATTGGGTGGACTTTTCGGCCGACAATGAACCACACCAAAAAAATGGTCCTCGTCGAACCACGGTTCCTTCAAAACCTTCAATCGCCCTACCCTCTTCCACCTACGGTGAAGACCATAGACACCCTCGATGAAGAGATGCAACAGATCTTACAAAGACCGGAGTTAAGCGACAGTGAGAAAGTACAACGGTACAATGAGACGCTTCATCGGTACATGACGTTCATGGACTAATACAAAACCCTCTCTATCCCGCCACCACCACCACCACCATGCGACAGACCGCCGACCTCAGCACCGCTCCAACAGCCGCCATTACCAGGGGTGCCACCCACAACTCCACAGTGGGTGGAAGACAAAGTGCTGAAGAGTGTACCTGCATCGTTCAAGAAACAAGCTGACCTGGTATTACAACGGATGAAACAGAATCCTAACATGACTTGAAATGATAAAGGCGAACTACTGGTACAGAATCAAGTGGTCCCCGGGACCCACATGACGGATTTAGTGAATGAGCTGATGCGTCAACGCAGGTCGCACACGGATCCTCGAGGATCGAGAATATCCGCGTCCATAATCCAACGACCTATTCCATATAACAGTATTAGCACCAAATTCAAAAAGACAATCATATTATACATAAACATAGACTTTCCTGCAAGAGAGAACGGTCAACAGTTTTCAATGATGCCGGCAAGACATCATGATGTTCCAAAAATATCAAATCCTTATCCAATACCCTTACTCGTGGTACAACGTGCGAGCCAATGAAGTGTGGTACGAGGTGACCTACGAAGGAAAAGACACCCGACGCACCCTCCCCGAATGCCAATACGATACTCCCAAGGAGTTCATGAGTGGGCTGACAAGACTGTTGCATTATAAGGCTCTACGGGAGGTCACGAATACTTCAAAACCCATCAAAACTTTCCCCTTCAAAAATTATGTGGACTTCGCTTACAACGCACACAACGACAAGGCACAGATCATCCTCACCGGCAACGTGAGTGCCGTACTGAGTCCTATCTTACAGCAAATGATGGGTTTCGATAAACAGACGTTCGCTGGTCCCACCGCCCACCAAGCCCAGATCCCGATGGATATGAAGTCGGTATGTACGGACTCTTCGTCTACTCGGACGTGTTCGACAACCACATCGTGGGCGATATCAACACACCTCTGTTACGGGTAGTCCCCATTAAAAAGACGTATGGAGATCAAGTTACCCACAGTTTCACCCACATGCTCTGCCTACCCGTACGACAAACCGACATCAACACTATCACGGTGGATATAAGAGATGACACAGCACGACCGGTGGCATTTGAATGACGAAAAGTGGTGCTGACACTTCATTTTCGACAAGCACGTTCTCCCCACTTTGTATAATGAAGGTGCCTTACGAGTGCGATGCACGCAGCTATATGGACTATTATGCCCAACAGGCCGGAGGTGGCCTTCCGGTCTTTAGTGGTGCACGCATGCAACGAGGACATGGGCTGGGGAACATACTCGGGAGCATCGTCAAAACGTTCCTGCCCTTGGTGACGCGTGGGGTGAAAGCAATCGGCAAACAAGCGGTACGCAATGGACTGCAAGTCGCCGGTGATGTCTTGTGAGGTACGGCACCCAAAGAAGCCTTGAAACGGCGGGCCAAAAGCACAACGCACCGTAGGGAATAAAAGACCTGCACCACCGAGGCCACGCACCAGTCGACGACCGACCCAGCGACGACGCACATCGAAGACCCAGGATATTTTGTCTTGAACATGTCCTTGATCCACGCTGAGTCCTGCCCCTCCACCAACAGTGAATTTGATTTGTGGACCGTCCCGCCCACACAGACTCTCCAGCATCAACGAAACAGGGCACATCGAGTTCACCATCAGTAATGCTGATACGGCCTATGTGGATTTAGCCCATACATACTTGTATGTGAAATCCAAGGTCGTCAATGGGGATGGCTCCAGAATCGTCGACCGAGCAACGATGGGCCCGTCGAATATCTGGCTGCACTCTATGTTTCAACAGGTGGATATATTTCTCAGCGACAAACTCATCAGTGACTCGACCAACACGTACCCCTATCGAGCCTACATCGAGACGCTGTTGTCGCATGGACGAGAGGCTAAAAAATCTCAGCTGACAGTCGTTTTATTCTACCAGGACACAGCCGAGCACATGGGCGCAGAGAACGACAATGCGGGATATAACAAACGGAAAGCTTTCACCGCGAACGGCGTCTTGGTGGATCGCATGGGTCGATTGCACGCAGATATTTTCATGCAAGACCGGTACCTCTTGAACAAGATTCCCATCAAAATCCGATTGATACTGGCGCTCCGACCTTCGCCTTGATGGTCACTAACGTAGAGGAGCATGCAGCTGACTATAAAATTGTCATCCAAGACGCAGTCCTGTATGTCCGAAAAGTGAAACCGAATCCAGCCGTTCAATTGGGACAAAACCAAGCGGTATCCGACGTGTGCAAACCAAAGTGTTCTCTGTGTCTGCTGTAAATATGAGCGCCAACAAAGAAAACCTGTTCCTGGGGGAACTACCCAAGCGATTGATCCTGGCCTGTGTGGAAAATACCAGTTTCAGCGGAGGCTACCCAGAGAACCCGTTTGACTTTAAACATTTCGGCATCAATTGTGTGGCCCTGCATGTGGATGGACAACAGGTCCCAGCCACGGCCTTAACACCGAACTTTGGGAGCGCGAATTTCCTTCGAGCCTATCAGAGCCTGTTTACAGCTACCGGTCAAATCAACCAGGACGAAGGGAATATGATCAGTCGGGAGGACTACGCGAACGGATACACGTTGTTCTGTTTCGATCTGACCCCCACCTTAGAGAACGACCATCAGCTGGCCCTCGTCAAGCAAGGCAATTTACGGTTGGAAATCCACTTTGCACGAGCCCTCCTGAGCACGGTCAATGTGATCTGCTACGCCGAGTTTGACAACATCATTCAAGTGTACAAGGCGCGCAACGTCCTGTGTGACTTTGATACCTAACATGGATACAGACCAGATAACCACCGTGCTGGAGAATGACCCAGGGACACGTATGGTCTTTCAAGGGGTGTTCGCCCGAGATGTGTTCCCATTAGACCGTATGTATCCTGCTGCTTACGTTCTCAACACGGACCCGATGGATCGGCCCGGTGAACATTGGGTGGGCGTGTACTTGACAGAACAGCAGGGCGAATACTTTGACCCGTAGGGCCTACCATCCCTTCATCCCGATTTAACGGACTTCATGGATCAAGGCACAGAGACGTGGTTTTGGAACAGTCAAACGTTGCAAAGCCTGACCAGTAGCGTGTGCGGACAATATTGCTTGTTTTACCTGTGCCATCGATGCGGGGGAAGAACCTTATCTACCATCGTACAGATGTTTGACGAGTACCCCAAGGCCGAGGACCGAGATGTACTCGCATATGACTGGGCCGCCCATCATTTCAATGTACAAGCCCCGTTCTGGGTTTAAGTTCTTTCAATGTACAAGCCCCCTGTTCTGGGCTTAAGTTTACAAGCCCCCTGTTCTGGGCTTAAGTTCTATCAATGTACAAGCCCCCTGTTCTGCGCTTCAGTTCTCACGTGGTTGTTCTCACGTTGTTGTTGTTATTTATTGTTGAATAAAAAACAAAATGAGATCTCACCAAAAAAAAAACCCTGTCTTGTGTGTTTTCTATATGAGCATAATGCATGAAGGCGATAACAGACATGAGGGGATTCGGTGAAACTGGCTTTGAACACCGTGGAGAAAGTAGCGAATCAGTGGCCCAGGATGGGGCCAAATGTAACCCATCAATGTCCAGAAAACATTACTCGGATGTACAAGATGTAGGCGCGGACGTAGGCGAAAGCATCCTATTGCGCGGACGTAGGCGAAATTGTAGTACCCGTCCAGTGGCTCTTTTATCGATCGCTCATTGGCTCCTTTTCTCGACCGCTGATTGGTCCAAATGGAACTGCCCATCCTTCCCAGGTTAATTTACAATCCCCTTTTTGTGTTCAAGCTGTGTATATCGATGATGCAACATTGTTGCCAAACATTGCCGAAAGGGAGACCTTTTGACCTGGATGTGCCCTTTCACCTTTTGACCCGACATTCACCCCCGCACTTCCGGTGATGCCGCGCAGGCGTGCGGCCGGATAATCCGCGCACTTCCGGTGATGCCGCGCGCGGCCGGAGAAACACCCCTTCCCCCCACGCGCGACCGGAGAAATTCCATGCGCTGCGTGCTGGCGCTGCGGTCGGGGCGAGCCGGGCCCGGAAAAACCCGGATGTTGAAAAGGTCCCGGATGTTGAAAAGCTCCCGGATGTTGAAACGTTCCCGGATGCTAACGAGGTCCCGGATGTTCTAGTACATGCATTCCATACGTCTAAGGAAAAAATTCGAACTCTTCTGTGTTCGGAGGTCATTCTGAAAACCGGAAGTGACGTCACACACCACCCACCAAACCACGTGACCTTCGCAACAGAATGTTAAACACGAACGACACACTAGTCCAGGCGGATGCCCCCTCACATAGGCTTCACATGGATACCTCACTCGATCCGATCGGCCCACTAGTGGCTCACCTCGACCCCAACACGTCTATTTCCATACACTTTTCCCACAATTCCCTGTCTGCGCATGCGCAGAACGTCGAACACGAACGACACACTAGTCCAGGCGGATGCTCCTTCACGAATGCTTCACATTGATACCTCACTCGACTCCATCGGACCATTAGCGGCTCACCTAGACCCCAAAACGTCTATGTCCATACCCTTTTCCTACAATTCCCTGTCTGCGCATGCGCTGAATGTCGATAACAAACGACACACTAGTCCAGGTGGATGCTCCCTCACGAATGCTTCACACTGATACCTCATACGACTCCATCGGCCCATTAGTGGCCCACCTAGGCCCCAGAACGTCTATTTCCATAAATTTTCTCTACTGCGCATGCGCAGAATGACGTCAGTTCCACGTTACACCCAGCTCGTTGGATATTCCCTCACGTATGCTTTACATTGATACCTCACTCGACCCAATCGGTCCATTAGCGGTCCCTACAGATTGCCGAACATTCTCACGAAAACCCACCGTTAGGGGACTACTTTCGGTCCGCGGAGGCAGACCGCATCATCGCCAGACCGCATCACCGCGGAGGAATCCATGCCCCCAAGGTCAGGCCCGATTCAGCCAGACCGGATGTGACGTCATACACTTGCGCAAAACACTCCTGCGCACACTTCCTCATGACCTCATTTCTGCGCACACCACTTTCTCGCGCATGCGCACTGACATCAACCCCACTCGAAATGCTCTTATATTACTACTTATGATGCGGCTCCAGAAGAATATACGAAGCCATGACGGTATGAAGACACCGAGGTACAAGAAGCCGAAGCAGATGCTGAGTACATACCGGTGTAAGAGGAACGGTGGTTCCGCAGATATGAGTGTCCGCTAGCTATGATTTAACCCAGCCCAGACACTGCTAACTGAAAAGGGTTACTTGGATATCAGAGCCCGCCCTAGGTAAAGCATAGGAAACCGGACATTGGTCTCTGGGGACCACCGTTTCTTACACACCGGATAATTTTGATAGTCCTCCGAATGCAACGGACAGCTGGCTGCTGATAATCAGGCTACGTTCGAGCTCGAGGGACGCTTGATTGAGGAAGAATCCATCTTCTGGGATCGTATTGTGCTTGAAGCTATTAATATTCATGCTGAAGCGATCGAGGACGTCGGACAGGATAACTTGCAATAGGTGTACACCTCCATGCTCCCCGACATAGGGAAACGGTCATTGCTATTTATGAACAGTAGGGCCTAATGTTGCTTAACCCTACCTGGCCTGGGGGGCATAATGGCCCCCCCTACCAAACTTTCTGCACTATCTCCGGAACGGCAAGAAATGGAGAGCTGAAACTCCGTGATTTTATCGTTTGTCTTATTGGTGTCATTTTAAGCCTATTTTCATAACCCCCCGAGCAGAGGATCATGAGTAAATACAAGATGGCGGCCACGTGGTGTACCAGAAAAGTGATGTTTTTGTCATATTTCTTCAAAATTTCTGCTTTTCCGCAATGAAAAGTGGGCAAAACTATTTTATTTCATATCACATTAATATTTGCTAATTTTTCATGCAGTTTTTGTGGAGAAATTGCAAAAATAAAAAATTCGGAAAATCTGACCGAAAAATCGACCAAAAAATGCCGTTTTTCAAAATGGAGTCACAATGACGTCATCAAAGCGGCCATCTTGGATTTTTTTACATTTTCTGTTAGAGCTTGACCCAAGGGTATAGTGTAATAAGTTTCAGCCCCCTATCTCAAGGGGTAAGAAAAATAATTAGGGGGGAGGGCCATTTCGGCCCCCCCCCCAGGCCTGGACAGGTCCCAAAAAGCCCAGGCCAGATAGGGTTAACATGAAAGGCGATCTCACGAATAGGTCCATCCGGCAGATCAAAGTCAAATGGGACTTCTGAATCGGCAAGAGCAGCCGACGATGAGTCTATTGTACGGACAATAGAATGAATACGCGCATTTTTAACACAAGGAACGCGGCAGCGCCAGCACCACACAAACGCACGCACTCGCGCGCGCACACACACACGTACGCACAGTTCCTACACCTGTTACCCTGAAGGAAAGGTAACTCTACCAAGTAGCCAGACCGAACATGGCCCCTTTCTCGATCTACTACTCGCAAATGAGTACCTCCGAATCCGTCCTTTCTTTAATGCTCCAAGAGTAAGCATTCTCCTTTCATCACTGCTCGTCGGTCGCCTTTCATCACTGACAGTCATGTTCTACCCCACGAGAGCTTCAATATGAAAACCCACACGTCCAATTTGAAGCAAAAATGTAAATAAATCCATGTTTTATATTTCAGAAATCCGAATCAGCCGAACCTACCCGTTGAGTGGCCACAGTTCAACACAGAATCTGAGAAATATATGGACTTCGACATTAACTTATCAGACGAATCTGTTAAAAGTCGACTCTATGCCGAGCGGATCGCTTTCTGGACGGATCTTATTCCTCAACAACAAAGCCTCATGGCACAGTCATCTTTTACCTGTGATTCACGTCAATCTAATGATGGTGGTTCTCACGAAACCAAATCTAGTAAAAGTGATTCACATGAGAGCGAATCTAGCGACAGTGATTCTCATGAGACTAAATCTAGCGAAAGTGATTCCCATGAAAGCAAGTCTAGTGAAAGTGATTCCCATGAAAGCAAATCTAGTGAAAGTGGTTCTCGTGAGAGTAAATCTAGTGAGAGTGATTCCCATGAGAGTAAATCTAGTGAGAGTGATTCTCATGAGAGCAAATCTAGTGAAAGTTATTCCCATGAGAGTAAATCTAGTGAAAGTGATTCCCATGAGAGTAATTCTAGTGAGAGTGATTCCCATGAGAGTAAATCTAGTGAAAGTGATTCCCATGAGAGCAAATCTAGTGAAAGTGATTCCCATGAGAGCAAATCTAGTGAAAGTGATTCTCATGAGAGCAAATCTAGTGAAAGTGATTCCCATGAGAGTAATTCTAGTGAGAGTGATTTCCATGAGAGTAAATCTAGTGAAAGTGATTCATATGAGAGTAAATCTAGCGAAAGTGATTCTCATGAGAGTAAATCTAGTGAAAGTGATTCCCATGACAGCAAATCTAGTGAAAGTGGTTCTCGTGAGAGTAAATCACGTGAAAGTGATTCCCATGAGAGTAAATCACGTGAAAGTGATTCCCATGAGAGTAAATCACGTGAAAGTGATTCCCATGAGAGTAAATCTAGTGACAGTGATTCCCATGAGAGTAAATCTAGTGAAAGTGATTCCCACGAGAGTAAATCTAGTGACAGTGATTCTCATGAGAGCAAATCTAGTGAAAGTGATTCTCATGAGAGCAAATCTAGTGAAAGTGATTCTCATGAGAGCAAATCTAGTGAAAGTGATTCCCATGAGAGTAAATTTAGTGACAGTGATTCTCATGAGAGCAAATCTAGTGAAAGTGATTCTCATGAGAGCAAATCTAGTGAAAGTGATCCTCATGAGAGCAAATCTAGTGAAAATGATTCCCATGAGAGTAAGTCTAGTGAAAGTGATTCCCATGAGAGTAATTCTAGTGAGAGTGATTCCCATGAGAGTAAATCACGTGAAAGTGATTCCCATGAGAGTAAATCTAGTGACAGTGATTCTCATGAGAGCAAATCTAGTGAAAGTGATTCTCATGAGAGCAAATCTAGTGAAAGTGATTCCCATGAGAGTAAATCACGTGAAAGTGATTCCCATGAGAGTAAATCTAGTGACAGTGATTCTCATGAGAGCAAATCTAGTGAAAGTGATTCTCATGAGAGCAAATCTAGTGAAAGTGATTCCCATGAGAGTAAATCTAGTGAAAGTGGTTCTCGTGAGAGTAAATCTAGCGAAAGTGATTCCCATGAGACTCCATCTAGTGAAAGTGGTTCCCATGAGAGTAAAACTAGCGATAGTGATTCCAATGAGAGCAAATCTAGTGCAAGTGACTCCCATGAGAGTTAATCTGGCGAAAGTAATTCCCTTGAGAGCAAATCTAGTGAAAGTGAATCTCATGAGAGCAAATCTAGTAAAAGTGGTTCTCATGAGAGCAAATCTAGTGAAAATGATTCCCATGAGAGTAAATCTAGTGGAAGTGATTCCGACGAGACTTCCCATGTGAGAAAATCCAGTGAAAGTGATTCCCAATAGAGTAAATCTAGTGAAAGTGATTCCAACGAGAATAAATCCAGTGAAAGTGACTCCCATGAGAGTGAATCTAGCGAGGGTAATTCTCGTGTAAGCAAATAAAAAAACCTGTGACATCAGCTTTAATTTAACGGCTGAGGCACGAGGCCTAGTAAAAATGTTCTCAGCGAACGTGTTGCCCAAGAATGGCGGCCACCAGAAGAAAACATACGATATGAAGGCAGATCTCGAGTTTAGAAAATGGATCCCGAAACTTGAAAATGAATAATACCTCCCCTATAAATGACATATAGTTTTGAGAGAGCTGTCACTGCAAAGGGAAGAAGCTTCATCCAGTCAACAGAGATGTCGCGAATTTGGCCTGGCAACGAATGTTGACACCACGCCAAATTTGCAGTCACGCGAATTATATTTGTTTATCTATCCAATATATCAGGTATTCAACCTGAATAATCAAATAATCATTTGCACGATTAATAAAACTTGCACCAATCCAGCGAAAGAATGTTCGTTTACTGAAATTTCACTTCGGTGACATAACAAGCCCTCTTAGTTTTAAAATGGAATGTACAATGACTCCATCGTGGTGAAGTTTTTCCCAAAGCCGACATGTTTTTTATTTATTTTTTTTTATACGCCTCAGTGGAGATAAAGAAAAAGTTGCGAACTATTTTCTCAAAAGCGGATAAATTCATATTTTGCTTGGCCTTATACTGTAACATATTAGTTTACAATCCAACAAGCTAAAGGCCAGTTTTGCTGACCGAGTTTGTGTGGTTTATCTTTCTGCTGTCAAAGTCCATTTCCTCTGCGTGGAAGCTTAAAAGGGAATGAAATATATTTGATTCCGATGAAGTGGAAATCAGTATGAAATGCGTACTTATGTGCAAAAATAACGAAACTAACACTCCGTAGTAGGTTACCAATGTTAATACATGCTCTCTAGACAAGACGACAACGTCGCAAATCTATCTTGGCACTTTGGTTAATAACGTTTGAACGGCAAACCTCACTGATGAGTGTCATGAAGCTGACACTGAATTCAACAAATTGGAATGCGCGATACATATCAAGTGCGGCAATTTGTTTTTATCGAAGCCTAAATAGGGCCTATAGTCCGTTGACGATGTAAAAACTATATTAGTTTGTTTCTCTTCGAATTCACGCATCACTACGACACAGGCGAATGCCGAGCATGGAAAATTCATGTGAGCAAAGCCACGGGAAATATAATGAATCCTGGAACAATTTCTACTGTGTCTTGTTGCTGCACGAATATCGCTTTTCATTCACAGATTCGGGTATGGTCAGCAAGGAACCAGTTAGTTCAAAATTTGAGATGAACTTTGCCATGGGATCGTTCTGTGCAACGCGACCGAACTCACAACCCCGCTTTATGCACCGCGATGCGCTTTCTCTACAATTGACGAAGTTACAGATGACATCACAGTCACCGTGACCTGTCTTCTCTGCGGTCACCTCAAGTGGCCCAATGCACTCACTGACTCGCAGGACTACATCTCATGTCAAAGGTCCAAGGCCCATGATCAACCTTCCCGCCTCACTTCGCTCCTCATTTCCTCACTTACGCCCCCACCCCAATCGGCGGAGGTTCATTGTTTATATATTACTGAGATACTGATATTTACAATAACAAGTATAGATGTATTGAACAAGCATCCTAAAGTCTTATCGAGATTTGAACCGGTAAAACTAGTGCAAAGATCAAATGCGAAAAATCGCCCATTCAATTTACTAAACTCTGTCGAAAGCCTTTGGTAAAATAATCCTCCGTTTTATGATCATACTATTTTTAAATAGACTTCTAACGTCGAAAAGTTAAAAGAAGAAGAATGACGTTATTTAACCGTAAACTTTGCTCGTGCATTATTAAGATCTCTAGAATTCCAACGTGCACCCAAATACCGTAAAATGTACATTTATTTAAGAAACTGACATTGACACTCGGTGTCAAGTTCATAGAGTATGTGAGGTGTTCCAAATGTTGTGGTGTTCAGTTACTTCGTCGATCAAGGTTAATATGTCGGCTCGTATGACAGACAATGAGTTTAAAGTATCTTTAATATATCTTGGATTTCTAGGACAAGACGCTGTGTTGCACATATTCCGGCGAGAGTACATCTGTAAGTATTTTTTCTTCTTTTTCATTATTCAGGTGCTAGAGTTACCACCATATTTAATAATCGGGCTTACATTCAGGAACAATAGGACACCCTTTGGCTGAACATAACTATAGTGGGTGCATTACTTATTAACCAGTGTATATTTCTGATCGGGTTGGTTGATACATGTTTAACATGTTTAATAGGGATATCATTTAAGGATCGAAGACATGGTATGACATTTCAATTGTGAAGAAACTGATTGTATATTGTTTATCTTATTCGACTTAATTTGATAGAACTAAGCGTTCACTCGAACAAGCCGCATGCGACATCTTATAATTAGGTATTCTCGCGTAGGCCAGCAAGGACAAACTGTTTCAATGAGAAAGCGATGAGTGTACACATTAACTGTCACAAACTTGAATCTACCCATAATGCATTGCTCATGTTGCTGGAGAAGTCATCACGTAATTCGAAATTATACACTCATTAATTTCAGCTCTTCATTTCCTTTTGATTCCACTCTAGGGAAATGTTCAGTATGAAGTTGAGAAGCACGATTCTCTCTATCCTATGGTGGCCGATAAGGGACATCGCTAGGTATGTGGTTTGGTAACACGAAGGCAGGATGCGAAGCGCGAAGGCAGGATGCGAAGCGCGAAGTTCAAACACGAAGGCAGGATGCGAAGTGCGAAGGCAGGATGCGAAGCGCGAAGGCAGGATGCGAAGCGCGTCGCAACGTCCTTCGCGCTTCGCATCCTTCCTTCGCGCTTCGCATCCTGCCTTCGTGTTTGAACTTCGCGCTTCGCATCCTGCCTTCGCGCTTCGCATCCTGCCTTCGTGTTTGGACTTCGCGCTTCGCATCCTGCCTTCGTGTTTGAACTTCGCGCTTCGCATCCTGCCTTCGCGCTTCGCATCCTGCCTTCGTGTTTGAACTTCGCGCTTCGCATCCTGCCTTCGTGTTTGGACTTCGCGCTTCGCATCCTGCCTTCGCACTTCGCATCCTGCCTTCGTGTTTGGACTTCGCACTTCGCATCCTGCCTTCGCGCTTCGCATCCTGCCTTCGTGTTTGGACTTCGCGCTTCGCATCCTGCCTTCGCGCTTCGCATCCTGCCTTCGTGTTTGAACTTCGCGCTTCGCATCCTGCCTTCGCGCTTCGCATCCTGCCTTCGTGTTTGGACTTCGCGCTTTGCATCCTGCCTTCGCACTTCGCATCCTGGCTTCGTGTTTGGACTTCGCGCTTCGCATCCTGCCTTCGTGTTACCAAACCACATACCTGGAACAATGCAGCGATGTCCCTTATCGGCCACCATACTATCCACTGACGCACCCCATCACCACCTCGCACACCCCATCACCACCTTCCACACACCATCGGGACTAGAGAGGGATAAAAAAAGAGGGATTTAAAACAAAAATACAAGTAATAAGGCGTAAATATCCCTTCGACTCTGTTTGCGAACGATTAATTGATTTACAGCTCTGTCTCTTTGTTCTAAATTGATTGTTTGCAGATTGTGGAAGATCGCAGACAAGACTGGATACAATAACAAGAGATCATGGCCAGTCTCGCAGTGGTTTGGTTTGTATTGATGATCGGGAATTCATGTTCATCAGTTGAAGCGTCCGAGCTGATCAACACGACGAGTGGGGTGATACGCGGAATGTTATCAAAGGGAGTCCATACATATTTAGGAATCCCGTATGCCGAGAGTCCAGTCGGAGAACGCCGTTTCCGGCCAGCCGAACTCAAACATCACATGGACCAAGTTTATGACGCAACACGCTTCGGGCCTATATGTCCACAGGACGTGATCGACTTGGGACCCGACTACAGTTTTCTTTACGGTAATTACACGATGAAAGAAGACTGTTTGGTACTTAACGTGTACGTTCCACAATCAGCATCTCGCGACAACCGTAAAGCAGTCATGGTTTGGATTCACGGTGGGGGGTACACAACCGGAACCGGAAACTCTTACGACGCGTCAATACTCACAGTTTTGAATAACGTCATAGTTGTAACGATCAACTATAGGATTGGCATTCTGGGATTTTTGAACACAATGGATGACAACGCACCCGGAAATCTAGGACTGAGAGACCAGTTGTTGGCATTAGAGTGGGTTCAAAAAAACATCGTTAACTTCGGTGGCGACAAGGATCGCGTGACGCTTTTCGGAGTGTCAGCTGGCGCCGGAAGTGTAACTCAACTGGCTCTGTCCCCGATGGGCCTGGGATTATTCCACAGAATAATTGCTCAAAGCGGGAGTCCTCTCTCTCCCTGGAGTAGAGAGAAAACCCCTGTTCAGGCGGCTAAAACTCTCGCCAAACGGTTATCGTGTCCGACAAATAACACAGAAGACATGGTGAGCTGTTTGCGAAGAAAACCAGTTGAGGACTTCATGCAGGCCCAAAGAATTCCAATAACGATAGACACCAAAATCCCTTGGGTACCCGCATACGGAAATGAATTTATACCATTCACAGAAAACGAAGTGAGGAATAGCATTAAAAACTTGACCCAGGCAATACCATTGACAGATATTGATATGATTATAGGAATTTGTTCCGAGGAAGGTGCTCTATTTTACAACATGTATATGTGGGTCTTAAGGCAGAAGCTCGGAATAAATGATGAACGGGATGGAATTACGGAAGAGGCGCTCGACAACTTTATTTCTTCTGCGGCAAAAAGGCTCGCACGAGGAAAAGACGATCACGAGAAATACTTCCTACCCTTATTGAAATATCGATATACCGATTGGAATCGACCAAAGAATGGGCTCGTCCGATCTTCCATGGCCATTCAACTAATCGGCGACTCCATGTTTAACGTTGGCGCCGTAGAGTTCGCCCGATTACACGCGAGCCTGTCGGTGGATATGGATGATACAAGGAATGGTTCAATGGCAGGGGGCGCCACCTACTTCTATCGTTTCAACCAGCGTGGGGACTTTATGACCCCAAACTCCTGGAGATCAGGGGCCGATCATGGAGACGATGTATTCTTTGTTTTCGGATATCCACTCTCTGGACTAATCAACTCAACAACCGAAGAGAAGAGACTCAGCATACAGTTGATGACCTACTGGGCAAACTTCGCCAAAACTGGGTGAGAATCAGCTACATCCTAAATATTATAACTAGGGGGTTGCTATATTTAAACACGGTCATCCACATGATTATTATTCACGTGTTATATTAGCCACAGTAGTATAGAAACGGCAAATTGGGTCATATTGACCTACTTTCGTGAAGGCCGCTAGAGGTCAAGGCCGCTATAGTTCCGGCAAAGGTCCCGTGACGATTACGTGACCGAAAATCATCCCTAGGGTTGTATTCATCCGCGGTGATGCGGTCCTCCGCGGTGATGCGGTCGGGAGAAGAAGCCTCCGCGGAGAGAAAGTAGTCCGGCTGTGCTGCGGTCGCGGGAACAAGCCTCCGCGAAGAGAAAGTAGTCCCGAGACTTCAAATACGCGGAGAATGTCCGGCAATGTCCGGCAATCTCCGGGAATCTCCGGCCCATTCCGGGACAATATATAGCCTTTATGTGCCCTTCCGAAGCATCAATGGAATGCACAGGGTCCCCGACAATATTACCAGAACTATGCCCATGTTAAATGGTCAGTGGGGAACCCTCAGTTTCTCCATACAGGTTTCCCCAAAACCGTATTGGCACGAAAAAAAAAATACCTGAAACCATGGGAAGTAAGACTTATAGCAATAAAGATAACCTATAGATGTTGGACGATGTTATTATGAACAGTCTAGCATCCGTGCGACCCAAGGGTCGAGCGTTTATTGTCCAGTATATCTCCGCAAAAAATAAGCATACAAAATGGCGGCGCTTGCTGTGGGGATGCCCTTTTGACATCACGACATCGATCGTGCTGCCCTCTGGAGGCAAGGAAGACAAATGTGACAGGGCGAACCCTCTGTATGGCAAATTCCGGGTCATCTCCCCTGATTCGTACATTTGCATCCATACGGGGAATGCATGTAAGGGGGATACGGGTGGTCATTTTTTTTTCTTGAGCGTTTTATTATGGGTTGGGGGATCTTGTTTTCTTCGTCTCGAGCTGTAGAGCACGACGGGAGGGGTCTAGAAGCTAAACGGTGAAACTTTTTGAAAAGTTCGGGGAGGTCTGGATAGGCCCATAGTCCTACTGCCTCAGTGGATATGTCCATACTGGGCAATTCACGCCTGGACATTGCGATATGGATTGTGGGATCTTGTTTTTCACGTCTCACCACGTAGAACACGATGGGCGGGATCCCGAAGCGATTGGTTGAAATTTTTTGAAAAAGTCACTGTGCGCTAGCGTAGTGGGTAGGCCTATATAGCGCTGGGTGGACGTTTTGGGTTCTAGGTTAGATTGGATCTTATGAGGTCTTATTTTGAAGCTCTCGTGGAGGAGCATCCGACTGGACCAATGTATCGTACGTTTTCATTTAGCTGCGCATGCGCAGTCTGGCCGTAGTATAGAAAGCATGAATTTTGGGGGTTCTTGGGAGGTGTCAAAGTGAAGCCCTTGTGGGGTGGGGTCAGAATGGCGTGTTTTGTTTATTGCAAATCGCGTCAATCTGCGCATGCGCAGTTGGATGAAGTAAGTAAAGTGTTTATTTTGGTGGTGCGTGGGGGTGTGTTAGGGGTAGAGATGGACCACTATTGGCCCAAATATGTCGTGGGAGGTGTTATTTGTAGCTCTCGGGGTGTAGACCCCGATTTGAGGCCTATCCATGTCATCTGTCACGTCATCGGTGACGTCATCAGTAGGAGTAGTAGCGAAAGTGGGCATTTTGGGGAAGTGAAGGAAGGTATTTGGTGTAGAGATGGACCATCCTTGGTCCGAATGCGTCATGTGGGGTGTCGTCTTGTAGCTCTCGAGGTGTAGACCCCGATTTGAGGGATGCCCATGTCATCTGTGACGTAATTGGTGACGTCATCAGTAGAAGTAATAGCGAAAGCGGGTATTCTGGGGGTGTGAAGGAAGGTGCTTGGGGTAGAGATGTACCATTCTTGATCCGAATGCGTCGTGGGAGGTGTCAAAGTGAAGCTTTCATGGTGTAGACCGCGATTTGGGGATGTCCATGTCATCTGTGACGTCATTGGTGACGACATCAGTAGGATTAGTAGACAAAGTGGTCATTTTGGACTCTGTGGAGGAAGGTGTTTGGGGTAGAGATGGACCATCCGTGGTCCAAGTGGACAGTGTGGAGTGTCATCTTGTAGTTCTCGTGGTGCAGACCGCGATTTGAGGGATGGTCACGTCATCTATGGCGTGATTGGTGACGTCATCAGTAGGAGTAGTAGCGAAAGGGGGAATTTTGGGGAAGTGAAGGAAGGTGTTTGGGGTAGAGATGGATCTTTGATCCGAATGCGCCGTGTCGGGTGTCATCTTGTAGCCCTCGTGGCGTAGACCACGATGTTCATGTCATCTGTGACGTCATTGGTGACGTCATCAGTAGGAGTAGTAGCCAAAGTGGGTATTCTGAAGGTGTGAAGGAAGGTGTTTGGGGTAGAGAGGGACCATCCGTGGTCCAAGTGGATAGTGTGGCGTGTCATCTTGTAACTCTCGTGGTGCAGTCCACGATTTGAGGGGTGTTCACGTCATCTCTGGCGTTACTGGTGACGTCATCAGTAGGAGTAGTAGCCAAAGTGGGTATTCTGGGGGTGTGAAGGAAGGTGTTTGGGGTAGAGAGGGACCATCCATGGCCCGAATGGGTCGTGCGAGGCGTCAAAGTGAAGCTCCCATGGTGTACACCACGATTTGTGGGATGATCACGTCATCTGTTACGTCATCAGCAGGAGTACTAGCCAAAGTGGGCGTTTTGTGGGTGTTAAGAAAGGTGTTTGGGGTAGATATGGTCCATCCGCGGTCCGAATGCATCATGTGAGGTGTCAAAGTTAAGTTTTCTTGGTATAGATCACGACTTGAGGGATGCCACGTCATAATGACGTCATTGGTGACGTCAGCAGTAGGAGTAGTAGCAAAGTGGGTATTTTGGGGGTGTAAAGCAGGGTATTTGGGGTAGAGATGGACCACGTTTGGTCAAAATGGCCCGGTTGCGGTATCCAAGTGAAGCTTTCGTGGGGTAGAATCGGACTGGTGTGTTTATTATTGCAAGTCGCGCCAATCTGCGCATGCACAGTTGGGGTGTAGTAAGTCAAATTGGTTATTTTGGAGGTGCACAGGGGTATATGTGAGCGACTGAGGTTCTATATCTCATCCAAGGGTGGTGTGTAGGGTGTCAAATCGAAGCTCTCCTGGTACAGACCACGAATTGAGGGACATCCACGTCATTTGTGGCGTCATCAGTATCATTTTATGTGTGCAATGGAGTGCGTTTGAAAGGGGTCATCTTCGCTCTGGCTACCTGGTAGTCACCTGTGTGGGTGTGCGTTTGTGTGTGTATGTGTGTGCGTGCGTGTGCGCGCGTGTGTGTGTGTGTGTGTGTGAACATTGTGCTTAGTTAGCCGTCTCTCTTTCGGAAGATATGGGCGGTCTGAAGAGCCGTTCTTTTCTGTCGCTGTAAGACGGAACTGTCATTGCCACAGCGTCAGGATCAATAGGGCAAAGACCATTGTGAGGCCACCGAGCCGTCGCTGGTTCCGGCGTGAACGCTCGTGGTCCGTAGCCTGAGCATCAAGGATGGCTGTCATAGTCCAGTAGTGGTGGGTGATAGCACACCTCTCCATCGAGTCCACTCTGTCGCGAACCGCTTCTGTGAACTCTTTCAGGATCTGGCGTCGCCCCTCGTTGTCGTCGTCATGTCCAAACATGGACCGAACCACTGCTCGGTAACTCGTGAGTGAATTAACCACGGTTGCATGCTGTAAAATGCGAGTCGCATAGGGATGGGTCTCCGTCATGGCTCTGCAACAGTGGGAATGGGGATGTGGGGACCAAAGGGACGTGTTTTATATACGATGTCACACATACGCGCCTAGACGTAGCCCTACGGGTATAGACCGTGATAAGTACTATTCTGATCGATTGGTCCAATAAGTGAACAACAACAACAAGGATTACATGTCAATCATTTTGTTATCTCCTCCATCACAGAACACCCACGTTGAGGGAACCGCTATGTCACCCACGTTGAGGGAACCGCTATGTGTGTGGTTACAAATCCCTTGTGATATTGTCCGTGTATTGGCCGGAATGTCGACTGCTCTTGTCTAATCAGAAGTTAATTGTGCTGATCTCAGGCTGCTCTTGTCCAATCAGAAGCCGACCCTCAGAATAAGTATAATTCATGTTGAAGGATGGAACACAAACTGTGGACGTATTTCGGACTAGTGGGGATCATCTGATTTTGGAGTCTGAAGACTCGACCGCAATGCTGGCATTCATGAATGGGTGCCTTATGGATCGACCTTTGATGTCGCCGTAAATTATTCTTACGATTAAATGACCTCCTGCAGATCGAACATGTATACTCGCCAACAGCACCTTGAAAAGTAGACTCATGGATAGGGTCAAACATCACGGGATCCTCAACCTTCAAGTGTGCATGTCCATGGATTACACGTTGGTGAGATCTCAACTGGTTGTGTAGTCTGAAGCGGTGTCCACAATCCCCTCATTGATGCCTGGATGTCTCACGGAGACACCGTTCATGGCGGTGTAAATTATCCAGGCGATTAGATGTACCCCGACAGGTGTCGCAAGTGTACTGGTCAGTAGCGTCGTGGATGGTAGACTGATGGCGTTGTAAGTCGTGGAAGCGTGTAAAGGACGTGAAGCAAGTGGTACACGTGAGCATCGTGTGGTAAGTGTTTGAACGAATGTCTGCTGAAAGTGTCAGAACGTTTTTGCTTTTATAGCCCGCTAGCTGGCGATCTATTTTTAGCTCAATCTGGTTCAAACCGACCTGAACCAGTCGAAGCCAATCTTGGTGGTTGATAGAGTGTCTGATGAAACGGCCAGGCCGCTTTCCTTTTATGGCACGCTAGCTGGTGATCTATTTTTAGAACAACCGGTTCAACATGCTCCAAGATCCCTGAGCTCATACACACACACGCACACACACGCACACGTACACACACTTACGCGCACACACACACACACGCACACATACGCACATACGCACACACACGCGCACACACACACACATCTGAAGCGCCCGCACGAGACACACACTCATACAAACACACACGCATACACACACACACGCACACACACACACACACTACCACATTGACGTCCGTCAACGCCCGGTGGTGTTGGTTGCTCCCGTGTGGCAGATCTCTTGGATCGGAGATCTCGGAGCTCAGAGCTCGTGGAGCTCAGAGCTCGGAAGTGACGTCACAAGACTGGTGGCGCCCCCTTTTAGGAGTAGGTAAATAAGGCTCAAAATCCGCTTTTACATTAGCGGATATTAATAATGGTGCACAGGGGTCACTGCCGGCTCACCTGGCAACCTGGAGTTATCTCCTCCTAGTTTCAGTTTTTGCCACCAGGGCAACGAGGGGACCTGGTCATAAATACGAGGGTCAGTCACAGTGTGCGTCATTCACCGTTCGTAAAGGGTACAGGGTGGACCACAGGTGCGTGCCCATGCGTGCGATGATGTCACTTTCGAGCTCTGAGCTCTGAGAGCTCCGATCCAAGAGCTCTGCCACACGGGAGCTACCACCACCACCGGGCGTTGACGGGCGTCAATGTCCGGTGGTGATGGTGGTGGTGTGTGGTAGTGTGTGTGGTGCGGGCGCATCAGGTGTATGTGTGTGTGCGTGTGTGTGTGAGCTCAGAGCTCTTGGATCATGTTTCAACCAGATTGAACCGGTTTTGCTAAACGTAGATCACCAGCTAGCGTGCTATAAAAGGAAAGCACGTTTCGGCCGTTTCATCAGACACTCTGTCAACCACCGAGATTGGCTTCGATTGGTTCAGGTCCGTTTGCACCAGATTGATTCGGTTGTGCTAAAAATAGGTCGCCAGTTAGCGCGCTATAAAATCAAAAACGTTCTGACACTTTCAGCAAATATTCGTTCAACCACTTACGACACGATATTCACGCGTACCACTTGCTCCAAATCCTTTACACGCTTGCACGACTTACAACGCCATGAGTCTACCATCCACAACGCTACTGCCCAGCACACCTGCGAGACCTGTGTGGATATATTTAATCGCCTGGATAATTTACACCGCCATGAACGGTGTCTCCATGAAACATCCAGGCATCAATGTGAGGATTGTGGACACACAGCCAGTTGAGACCTCACCAACGTGTAATCCATGGACATGCACGCTTGAGTATTGAGGAACCCGAAATGTTTGACCCCATCCATGAGTCTATTTTTCAGGGTGTTGTTGGCGAGTATACATGTTCGATCCGCAGGAAGTCGGTTAATCGTAAGGATAATTTACGGCGACATCAACGGTCGAACCATACGGCACCCATTCATGAATGCCAGCATTGCGGTCGAGTCTTCAGACTCATCAGTCAGTTGATCCCCATTAATCCGAAAGACGTCCACAGTTTGTGTTCCATCCTTCAACATGAATTATACTTATTCTGAGGGTCGGCTTCTGATTGGACAAGAGCAGTCTGAGATCAGCACAATTAACTTCTGGTTGGACAAGAGCGGCCGACAATGCGGCCAATACATGGACAATAGCATAAGTGATTTGTAACCACAGCCATAGCGGTTCCCTCAACGTGGGTTTGCTGTGATGGAGGAGATAATAAAATGATTGACCTGTAATCCTTGTTGTTGTTGTTGTTCTCTTATTGGACCAATCGATCAGAATAGTACTTATCACGGTCTATAGGCGCCCATGTGTGACATCGTATATAAAACACGTCCCTTTGGGCCCCACACCTCGTTCCTACTACTGCAGAGCCATGACGGAGACCCACCCCTATGCGACTCGCACTTTACAGCATGCGACCGTGGTTAATTCACTCACGGGTTACCGAGCAGTGGTTCGATCCATGTTTGGAGATGGCCAAATCCTGAAAGAGTTCAAAGAAGCGGTCCTCGACAGAGTGGACTCGATGGAGAGGTTTGCTATCACCCAACACTACTGGACTATGACAGCCATCCTTAATGCTTGGGCTATGAACGAGGAGCACTCACGCCGGAATCAGCGACAGCTCGTTAGCCTCCTAATTGTTTTTGCCCTATTGACCCTGACACTGTGGCAATGACAGTTCCGTCTTACAGCGACGGAAAAGAACGGCTCTTCAGAGCCACTATATCTTCCGAAAGAGAGACGGTTAACTAAGCACAATGTTCACACACACACACACACACACACACACACGCGCGCGCCCGCGAGCACAGTGATGCACGCACACACACATACACACGCTTACACACACACACACACGCTCTCACACACACATACGCACACCCCATTACACACATAAAATGGCCGCTTTCGCTACTACTCGTCCTGATGACGTCACAGATGACGTGGATATCCCTGAAATCGTGTTCTGTACTACGAGAGCTTCGATTTGACACGCTACACACCACCCTTGGATGAGATATAGAACCTCAATCTCTCACATATACAGTTGTGCACCTCCAAAATAACCATTTTACTTACTACACCCCAACTGCGCATGCGCAGATTGGTGCGACTATCAATAAAAAAGCACACCAGTCCAACTCTACCCCACGAAAGCTTCACTTGAATACCCCAACCGGGCCATTTGGACCAAACATGGTCCATCTCAACCCCATACACCCTGCTTCACACCCCCAAAATACCCACTTTGCTACCACTCCTACTGCTGACGTCACCAATGACGTCACTGCTGACGTGGACATTCCTCAAGTCGTGGTCTATGCCAAAAACTTCACTTTGACACCTCACACGATGCATTCGGACAATATCTATCCCTAACACCTTCCTCCACACCCCGAAAACGCCCACTTTGGCTACTACTCCTAATGATGACGTCAGCAGTGACGTCACAAATGACGTGAACATCCCACAAATCGTGGTGTACATCACGAGAGCTTCACTTTGACACCTCCCACCACGACCCATTCGGACCACGGATGGTCCCTCTGTACCCCAATCACCTTCGTTCACACCACCAGAATACCCACTTTGTCTAGTACTCCTACTGATGACGTCACCAATGACGTCGCGGGTGACATGGACCTCCCCCTAGTCGTGGCCTACACCCCGAAGGCTACTCCTACTGATGACGTCACCAATGACGTCACAGATGACGTGAACATCCCTCAAACCGTGGTCTGCACTACGAGAACCACAAGATGATACCCACACTGTCCACTTGGACCACGGATGGTCCATCTCTATCTCAAACACCTTCCTTCACGATTCCAAAATGCTCACTTTGTCTACTACTCCTACTGATGACGTCACCAATGACGTCACAGATGACATAGACATCCCTCAAGTCGTGGTCTACACCATCAAAGCTTCACTTTGACAACTCCCACGACGCATTCGGACCAAGAATGGTCCCTTTCTATCCCAAACACCTTCCTTCACACCCCAGAATACCCACTTTGGCTAGTACTCCTACTGATGACGTCACCAATGACGTCACGGGTGACATGGACCTCCCCCTAGTCGTGGCCTACACTCCGAAGGCTACAAGATGACACCCTACAAGACGCATTCGGACCAAGGCTTCCTTCACTTTCCCCCAAAATGCCCGCTTTCGCTACTACTCCTACTGATGACGTCACCAGTGACGTCACAGATGATCTGAACATCCCTCAAATCGTGGTCTGCACGACGTTAGCCACACGATGACACCCCACACTGTCCACCTTGACCAGGAATGGTCCATCTCTACCCCAAACACCATCCTTCACAACTCCAAAATGCCCACTTTGTCTATTACTCCTACCGATGACGTCACCAATGACGTCACAGATGTTGTGGACATCTCTCAAATCGTGGTTTACACAACGGAAACTTCAATTTGACACCTCTCACGACGCATTCGGAACAAGAATGGTCCCTCTCTACACCAAATACCTTCCTTCACTTCCCCAAAATGACCACGTTGGCTACTACTCCTACTGATGACGTCACCAATGACGTCACAGACGCTGAGAACATCCCTCAAATCGGGGTCTACACCGCGAGAGCTACAAAATGGCTCCCCGCACGACGCATTCGGACCAAGGATGTTCCATCTCTACACCCAATACCTTCCTTCACTTCCCCCAAAATGCCCACTTTCGCTAATACTCCTACTGATGATTTCACCGATGACGCCACAGATGACATGGGTATGCCTCAAATCGAGGTCTACGCCCCGAGAGCTACAAAATGACACCTCCCACGACACATTCGGACCAATAGTGGTCCATCTCTACCCCAAATACACCCCCACGGACCGCCAAAATGACCACTTTACTTACTACATCCAACTGCGCATGCGCAGATTGACGCGACTTGCATAAAAAAAACGCCATTCTGACTCTACCTCACAAGAGCTTCACTTTGACACCTCCCACGACCCATTAGGACCAATAGTGGTCCATCTCTACCCCAAAAGAACCCTCAAAATGCCTGCTTTCTATACTCTTACCATACTGCGCATGCGCAGAATGCTGAAAACGGGCGATACATTAGTCCAGTCGGATGCTCGTCCACGACAGCTTCAAAATAAGACCTCATAGGACCCAATCGGACAACTAGGGGCTCACCTAGAGAGGGCTCACCCTGTCAGAGTTGTCTTCCTTGCCTCCAGAGGGCAACACGGTCGATGTCGTGATGTCAAAAGGGCATCCCCACAGCAAGCGCCGCCATTTTGTATGTTTATTTTTTGCGGAGATATATTGGTCAATAAACGCTTGACCCTGGAGTCGCACGGATGCTAGACTGGTCATAATAACATCGTCCAACACCAACAGGTTATCTTTATTACTAAAAGTCTTACTTCCCATGGTTTGAGGTATTTTTCCGTGCCAATACGGTTTTGGGGAAACCTGTATGGAGAAACTGAGGATTCCCCACTGGCCATTTAACATGGACATAGGGATGGTAATATTGTCGGGGACCCTGTGAATTCCGTTGATGCTTTGGAAGGGCACATAAAGGCTATATATTGTCCCGGAGAGGGCCGGAGATTGCCGGAGATGACCGGATATTGCCGGAGATTCCCGGAGATTCCCGGACATTCTCCCACGCGTATTTGAAGTCTCGGGACTACTTTCTCTTCGCGGAGGCTTGTTCCCGCGAACGCAGCACCGCCGGACTACTTTTTTATCCGCGGAGGCTTCTTCCCGCGACCGCATCACAGCGGAGGACCGCATCACCGCGGATTAATACATCCCCAGGGGTGATTTCCGGTCACGTGATCGTCACGTGACCTTTGCCGGAACTATAGGGGCCTTGACCTCTAGCGGCCTTCGGGAAAGTAGGTCAATGTGACTCAATTTGCCGTTTCTATACTACTAGTCACAATTAATATTTCGAGTAAATTCAGTACTAGAGAAACAGAATCTTCCCGCGTATATGCTTGCGAAGTGGAGACTCCTTGTTCGAAACATCGGTTGCGCATGTGTACACGCGAAAAGATCCCGTATTCGGTTGATCCACTCCCGGTCACGTGACATTCGGGGACGGGTCATTCGGTAAACAAACCTGAATATTTTTTTTGGACAAAGTTCGTCATAACAAAACAAATGACGGTCTAGAACGGCCGCCCCGATACGATAGCATACTACTCCTGTTATAATATAATAAGGTGCACAAGGACATACCGTCACTGTAGTATTAGAATATGGTATATAAACTTATAGCCGGTATCGGTGAATAGCAAAAGGATACTGCCGCTGTGCTCTGCAGGGCGTGTATCTTGCACATTCTGTCATAGTTATGTTATAGCAGTTCTTGCCTTACTTTTGAATGTGATTATAATTATCAGCAGTCGTCGTCTAAATGTAGATATCCAACAATATGTTGTTATCATTTGTTGTTATTATAAATATTATTATAAAAGAAATATTGAATAGTTTGTTGCTCGCCACAGCACAAACTGGGCGCCCCCATTGCGTTTTTAGATTAGCAGAAGTGAATGTATACTCATCCAAATACGCGACAACATGATAGGAAGTTGGGGTTGATCGTGTTGATCGTTCCGTTAATTTTGTCCGATCAGAAGCCACCATGTGGTGCCGTGTCAATCTTCGGCCATGCTCGCTCTTGTCCGTTAGATTTATCCCTAAGTATCTTATGATGGTCTCGGATACTGTAACGGCAACATGGTCTGGAACACCTGTTCGCCCATTTTGATCGCAGTTATAACGGCCTTGATGGTTAGCCAATCGCCTCTTCCATGAGACGCCTTTCATTGTATTAAAGCGACCGCAGGCTACACTCTTCATAGAAGACTGTGTTTCTGATGTCGGGGAACATGGTGGTGCATATCTGATGTAAGTTTTCCTGTTTAGAGTCCTCGATCGCCCCAGAATGTTTATTATTAATCTCATACACAATATGATACCTGAAAGTAGTTGACGTTGTCTGGCTACCAGCAAGCCTAAGTGGATACACTCTCAGCAGTCTCTGCGTCGGTATCAGTCGACGGACTCAGTCGGTATTCACTCAGAATCTGCACTGGAGTCTTGTACCTCGGAGAATTTAAACCAATGTATATTCGTCTGGAGCCCATCTTCATTTTATCCAGCCAATTTCTACGTTCCCACTTCGAACCTGCCTTGATTTATCTGACCCCTTCAGCGTTCAAAATCCGAGGTGTAAATTTCATCAGCTAACGACAAAAGAACCAATCAGATCGTACACATCGATTTTGAGTGAAGTCACATAGATTGACATCATCCACTATTAGCGGCGTCCTTCCTCCTGATATGGTGCCCACTAATTAGGTCAGCTAATCAATAAGGCTCTTGTGCGACCCATTTCGAATTTCAAATGTTTTCGAGGTCAGTGGCGTCTGGTGTCTATTTATAAGTTATTTGAACATTGAAGGGGTCCAGATATATCAAGGGAAGTTCGAAGTGGGAACGTAGAAATTGGCCGGATAAAATGAAGATGCTGGTGCCACGTCCGTACTCAGAACATGTATAACCCATATTGACGGTTGAACTTCGACTGCGCACGCCTCTGCGATACGCTTACTTCTTTTATTGACGTAGCACTCTAACGCCTACCAACTCCTAGCTTAACGATACAACGCCCAAGTAAAATATGCCCGTCGTTACGACTTAAGGCCTTTCTCGATACCTTAACGCTCTGTCTTATCGCCTCAAATTGGTCAGATATGAAAGAGACATGAGTGTCCGTTTGCTAAGATTTAACCCAGCCCGGACACTGACATCTGAAAAGGTTAACTTGGATATCAGAGTCTGCCCTAGGTAAAGCATAGGAAACCGGACATTGGTCTCTAGGGACCACCGTTTCTTTCACACCGGCTAATTCTGATAGTCCTCCGAATGGAACGGACAGCTGGCATGCTGATAATCAGGCTACGTCCGAGCTCGAGGAACGGTGGCTGCGGAGAAACCCATCCTTTGGGATCGTATTGTGCAAGAGGCTATTAATATTCATGCTGAGGCGACCGAGGACGCCGGGCAGGATAACTTGCAACAGGTGTAAACCTCCATGCTCCTCGACATAGAAAAACAGTCATTGCTATTTATGAACAGAAGAGCCTACCGCTGAATACATTCATCCGGAAGATTAAAGCCAAATGGCGACTTCTGAATGGACAAGAGCAGCCGACGAGGAGTCTGTTGTACGGACAATAGAATGAACACGCGCTTTGTAAACATAACGAACGCGGCTGTACCAGCACCACACAAAGGCACGCACTCGCGCACACACGCACAATTCCTGTACCCGATAGGCTGCAAGAAAGGTAACTCTACCAATTAGCCAGACCGAACATGGCCCCTTTTTCGATATACTATTCGCAAATGAGTACCTCCGAATCCGTCCTTTCTGTAATACTCAAAGAGTAAGCATGCTCCTTTCATCACTGCCAGTTGGACGCCTTTCATCACTGCCAATCAGGTTGTACCCCGCGAGAGCTTCAATATGAAAACCCACACGTCCAATTTGAAGCCAAAATGTGAATAAATCCTCGTTTTATCTTTCAGAAATCCCACTGAGCCGAGCAAATTCCTATTACCCGTAAGGTGGCCACAGTTCAACACAGAATCTGAGAAATATATGGACTTCGACTTTAACTTATCAGAAGAATCTGTTAAAAGTCGACTCTATGCCGAGCGGATCGCTTTCTGGACGGATCTTATTCCTCAACAACAAAGCCTCATGGCTCAGTCATCCAGTACCTGTGATTCACGTGAATCTAATGAGAGTGGTTCTCACGAAGCCAAATATAGTAAAAGTGATTCACACGAGAGCAAATCTAGCGACAGTGATTCTCCTGAGAGGAAATCTAGTGAGAGCGATTCCCATGAGAGCAAATCTAGTGAAAGTGATTCCCATGAGAGTAAATCTAGTGAAAGTGGTTCCCGTGAGAGTAAATCGAGTGAGAGTGTTTCCCATGCGAATAAATCTGGTGAGAGTGATTCTCATGAGAGTAAATCTAGCGAGAGCGATTCCCATGAGAGCAAATCTAGTGAAAGTCATTCCCACGAACGTAAATCCAGTGAAAGTGAATCTCATGAGAGCAAATCTAGTGAAAGTGATTCCCATGAGAGTAAATCTAGTGAAAGTGATTCCCATGAGAGCAAATCTAGCGAAAGTGATTCCCGTGAGAGTAAATCTAGCGAAAGTGATTCCCATGAGAGTAAATCTAGTGAAAGTGATTCCCATGAGAGTAAATCTAGCGACAGTGATTCTCATGAGAGTAAATCTAGCGGCAGTGATTCTCATGAAAGCAAACCTAGTGAGAGTGATTCCCATGATAGTAAATCTGGTGAGAGTGATTCCCATGAGAGTAAATCTAGTGAGAGAGATTCCCATGAGAGTAAATCTAGCGACAGTGATTCTCATGAGAGTAAATCTAGCGACAGTGATTCTCATGAGAGTAAATCTAGTGAGAGTGATTCTCATGAGAGTAAATCTAGTGAGAGTGATTCTCATGAGAGCAAATCTAGCGACAGTGATTCCCATGAGAGTAAATCTAGCGACAGTGATTCACATGAGAGTAAATCTAGCGACAGTGATTCCCATGAAAGCAAATCTAGTGAAAGTGATTCCCATGAGAGCAAATCTAGTAAAAATGATTCCCATTAGAGAAAATCTAATGAAAGTGATTCCGACGAGAATAAATCCAGTGAAAGTGACTCGCATGAGAGTGAATCTAGCGAGGGTAATTCTCGTGTAAGCAAGAAAAAACCTGTGACATAAGCTTTAATTTAACGGCTGAGGCACGAGGCGTAGTAAAAATGTTCTCAGCGTACGTGTTACCCAAGAATGGCGACCACCAGAAGAAAACATACGAGATGAAGGTAGAGCTCGAGTTTAGAAAATGGATCCCGAAACTTGAGAATGAATAATACCTTCCCTATACATGACATATAGATTGAGAGAGCTGTCACTGCAAAGGGAAGAAGCTTCATCCAGTCAACAGAGATGCCGCGAATTTGGCCTGGCAACGAATGTTTAGGCTCGTATGCAAGGGGGGTTCGGAGGAGTCGGTCGGCCCCCGAAACGACCCCCCCCCCCCCTCCCGAACAAAATCCTGCGTACGAGCCTGATGTCACCACGCCAAGTTTACAGTCACGCGAATTATATTTGTTTATCTATCCAATATATCAGGTGTTAGTACTAAAATCAAGGGCACGGGCCCTGATTGAACCAAACCAAATAATCATTTGCACGGTTAATAAAACTTGCACCAATCCAGCGAAAGAATGTTTGTTTATTGAAATTTTTTTTTTTTCAAAAATTTGAATTTTTTTTGAATGTTTGTTTATTTATATCGTCGTGAAGTCATTCCCAAAGTCGACATGTTTTTTATTTATTTATTTTTATACGCCTCAGTGGAGATAAAGAAAAAGTTGCGAACTATTTTCTCAAAAGCGGATAAATTGATATTTTGTTTGGCCTTGTACTGTAACATAGTTTACAATCCAACAAGCTAAAGGCCAGTTTTGCTGACCGAGTTTGTGTGGTTTAACTTTCTGCTATCAAAGTCCATTTCCTCTGCGTGGAAGCTTAAATGGGAATGAAATATATCTGATTCCGATGAAGTGGAAATCAGTATGAAATGCGTACTTATGTGCAAAAATAACGAAACTAACACTCCGTAGTAGGTTACCAATGTTAATACATGCTCTCTAGACAAGACGACAACGTCGCAAATCTATCTTGGCACTTTGGTTAATAACGTTTGAACGGCAAACCTCACTGATGAGTGTCATGAAGCTGACACTGAATTCAACAAATTGGAATGCGCGATACATATCAAGTGCGGCAATTTGTTTTTATCGAAGCCTAAATAGGGCCTATAGTCCGTTGACGATAGTAGTATATAAAGGTGATTACAGAGCCCATTGACCTACTTTTTTGTTCCCCCGGGTAAAATTTGAGGCGGAACTGGGTCGGGATTTCCTAGTGGGGCTTTCCCATGACGATCACGTGACCTTTGTACATGTCTAGATTTGTTGGTGTGTGTTGATGTATGGGACCAAGATGGCGGCTGTGGGAGTGAGACCAAGATGGCGGCTGTGGGAGTGGGACCAAGATGGCGGCTGTGGGAGTGGGACCAAGATGGCGGCTGTGGGTGGTGGGACCAAGATGGCGGCTGTGGGAGGTGGGACCAAGATGGCGGCTGTGGGTGGTGGGACCAAGATGGCGGCTGCGCGAGGTGGGACCAAGATGGCGGCTGTGGGAGGTGGGACCAAGATGGCGGCTGTGGGTGGTGGGACCAAGATGGCGGCTGTGGGTGGTGGGACCAAGATGGCGGCTGTGGGTGGTGGGACCAAGATGGCGGCTGTGGGTGGTGGGACCAAGATGGCGGCTGTGGGTGGTGGGACCAAGATGGCGCCTGTGGGTGGTGGGACCAAGATGGCGGCTGTGGGAGTGGGACCAAGATGGCGGCTGTGGGTGGTGGGACCAAGATGGCGGCTGTGGGTGGTGGGACCAAGATGGCGGACTGTAGAAAAACGTATAAAAGATATATTACTGATTACAGCGCACATTGACCTACTTTTTCATTCCCCGCGGGCCGTATTTGGGGCGTAACTTGATCACGTGATCAAGGCATGTCTAGATGGTGGGATGGGACCAAGATGGCGGCTGATGTGGGAGTGGGACCAAGATCGCGGCTGATGTGGGAGTGGGACCAAGATGGCGGCTGATGATGGATGTGGGAGTGGGACCAAGATGGCGGCTGATGTGGGAGTGGGACCAAGATGGCGGCTGATGTGGGAGTGGGACCAAGATGGCGGCTGATGTGGGAGTGGGACCAAGATGGCGGCTGATGTGGGAGTGGGACCAAGATGGCGGCTGATGTGGGAGTGGGACCAAGATGGCGGCTGATGTGGGAGTGGGACCAAGATGGCGGCTGATGTGGGAGTGGGACCAAGATGGCGGCTGATCGGCTGGCTGTGGGAGCTGGGGGACCATGTGGGAGGATGACTTCTGTGGGGCAAGATGTGGGAGTGGGACCAAGATGTAGGCCGCTGCCGTATTTGGGGACAACTTGATCACGTGATCTAGGTGGAGGAGGTGGTAAGATGGATGTGGGAGTGGGACCAAGATGGCGGCTGATGTGGGAGTGAGACCAAGATGGCGGCTGATGTGGGTGTGGGACCAAGATGGCGGCTGATGTGGGAGTGGGACCAAGATGGCGGCTGATGTGGGAGTGGGACCAAGATGGCGGCTGATGTGGGAGTGGGACCAAGATGGCGGCTGATGTGGGAGGGGGACCAAGATGGCGGCTGATGTGGGAGTGGGACCAAGATGGCGGCTGATGTGGGAGTGGGACCAAGATGGCGGCTGATGTGGGAGTGGGACCAAGATGGCGGTTGATGTGGGAGTGGGACCAAGATGGCGGCTGATGTGGGAGTGGGACCAAGATAGTTTTGGACCATTTATCAATGCAAATTTCACGTATTTTCTCAAACAGCTCATGACATATAACGCTCGAGTAATTCTCCACATATGCAGTCAGTCCTCCGGCATATTTTCCCAGCAACTTGTCAAGGAACACGGAATGGGACACCGTACATTTGTTCTACGTTACACATTCCCGCTACATCATGAGATATCCGTACACCATCTCTATCTCTCTTCGCCTCATTGATGAGATGCAGCTGACCAGTATCACTCAGTAACACCAATCAACGTCGTACACGTATGTAATATAAATTATTTTTTAATAATATCTATGCTAGGAAATAACCCCTCCCCCCCCCTCTCGGAATTTTTCTTTCAGCTTAGGTCTTTAGGAGAACGTGTCACAGTGAAAAAAGACATCACAGTTATTTCCCTATATTATGGAAACTTTTAGCGGCCAATTTTAGTATCTACAGATAGGCATTTATATATTGGCAGAATTGTCTCGTGTAACTCAAACATCCTCCACATGCATCAGCTGTTTTTATGTCAACAAAACACCTCTATTTTTAGTTTAATTCGCGCGAATGCATGGACGTCCACTGCCGGTTTTGGGCCATTTATAAATGCAAATTTCACGTATTTTTCTCAAACAGCTCATGACATATAACGCTCGAGTAATTCTCCACATATGCAGTCAGTCCTCCGGCATATTTTCCCAGCAACTTGACAAGGAACACGGAATGGGACACCGTACATTTGTACTACGTTACACATTCCCGCTACATCATGAAATATCCGTACACCATCTCTATCTCTCTTACCCGTACGTCTCAATTTATCTCAAACTGTTCACAATACATTCTAGAATAATATGATGCACGAATTTAAGAGTTTTGTGTCACAAAATGGCGCATAGGATGGCAATTGGCATCATTCCCCCGAATAATCGCAGCTTTCCAACCATAGCGCCATCTGAACCTTATTACGCAAGGGAGACAACTCCCACTAGGCCATCTTGTATTGGACCAAAACTATTGCTACTGTATTTTTGTGATTGTATATTACATTTGTTATGTACCTGCTCATCTTGATTGTTTGTACACTAAAATTCAATTTAGGCCAAGCCTCTTATAAGTCCTTATTCCCACATGGTCATTTTGGGGGATGTGTGTGTGTGTGTGCGTCTGTGTGTGGGTGTGCGTGTGTGTGTCTGTGTATGCATGTGTGCATGTGTGTGTGTGTATGCAAATGTGTGTTTGCGTCTGTCTGTGTGTGTGTGTGTGTGTGTGTAGGCGATTGTGTGTGTGTGCGTGTGCGTGCATGTGTGCGTGTATGTGTGTGGATGTATGCCTGCGTGTGTGTATGTGTGTGCTTGCGAGTGTGTTTCTTGGATCGGAGCTCTTGGAGCTCAAAGCCTGTGGAGCTCACTTTCGCTTCCACAGAGGTCATATGCAAAAATCACTTCCGTGCTCTGAGCTCCACAGGCTTTGAGCTCCAAGAGCTCCGATCCAAGAAACACACTCGCAAGCACACACATACACACACGCAGGCATACATACACACACATACACACACACATGCACGCACGCACACACACACACAACCGCATATACACACGCATACACACACACACACGCACACACAGACGCATGCACACATGCATACACAGACACATACACGCACACACACACACACATACACCCACACACACACGCATACACGCGGGCGCATACACACACATACACGCTGCTCACACACACACACACACACACACGCACACACACACACGCACACACATGCATACACGCAAGCATACACGCACACTCAAACGCACACGCACATACACGCATACATAAAACACACACACAGACGCATACACACATGCATACACACACAATATGACTATTCACATGCAGGACATGAGAGCTTCTGGACCTGGGCCTGGTAGAAGTCGGGGATGGTGGAACATTCGTGAACATCCTAGGGTACACGGTGCACCACAGGAGCGGGCACCTGTTTGACGTCCGCGTCTACATCCGGGTTCTTGTCGCTGACGTCCGCGCCTACATCCGGGTTCTTGTCGCTCACGTCTAAGTTGAACTGATTGTGCTAAAAATAGATCAACAGCTAGCTTGCTATAAAAAGGAAACGGCCTGGCCGTTTCATCAGGCACTCTGTCAACCACCAAGATGTTCACTTGTACTACGTGCTCGAAATCATTCACTCGCCGGCACGACTTGCGCCGCCATGAGGCTACCAAGCACGATGGAACCGCCCGGTATAACTGTACGATATGTAGGCCTACGCTGTCGTTTCAGCGCCCAGATCATTTACAGCGCCATGAACGTTCAATTCATGGGCCACCCAAGCGTCCATGCGACGAATGTGGTCAACTCTTCAAACGACCCAGTCAGTTAAAACGGCATGAGCGTTTGATTCATGGTCCGTCACCACGGCATGAGGAACAACTTTTCACTAAAGAGGCACCCAGGAGGGACAGATCCACTGAAGATGAACCCGGGGAGGAGAATGCCACTGGTGATGCGATCACGGAGAGCCCGCCTATACCCACAGCTCAGAAGAGTCTAGATATCCAGCCGGTCCCTAGCATTACTGTTTCCAGTCATACGCCAGACAACAACGAACATTTTCTGGAAGATGCGGTGGATGTTCCCAGCTACCTCTTACCCGAAGATCACCCAGTGAGTGAGATGTATCGACGCCATTGGTCCATGATCCGACACTGCTTCCGCCGTCATCGCCTTATATGTGCTAAAAATAGATCAACAGCTAGCGTGCTATAAAAGGGAAGCGGCCTGGCCGTTTCATCAGACACTCTGTCAACCACCAAGATGTTCACTTGCACAACTTGCCAGCAGCAGTTTACTCGTCTAGATAATTTACGACGTCACGAGGCCTCCACCCACAACGATGCACGGTATACTTGTATAACCTGCGCACGGTCATTTAATCGGGAGGATCATTTACTGCGCCACGAACGCTCATTCCACGAGGGCGCGACGAAACAATGTCAGGATTGTGGTCAACTCTTCAAACGACCCAGTCAGTTAAAACGGCATGAGCGTTTGATTCATGGTCCGTCTCTACGGTTTTGGCGACAACTTCCTACTGAAGAGGAGCCGCGGAAGGTCAGACCCAGTGAAGATAAGCCCGGGAAGACGAACGCCACTGGTGATGCGATGACGGAGAGCCTGCCTATACCCACAGTTGGGAAGAGCCTGGGTTTCCAGCCTGACCCCACCTTTACGGTTTCGAGTCATACGTCATACATCGAACATTTTCTGGACGAGCCCATAAATGTTCCTAGCGATCTCTTACCCGAAGATCATCCAGAGAGTGACATCTCTCGGCGCCATTGGTCCATGACACGGCACTGTTTCCACCGTCATCGCCCTATTCAAGATATCTACAATTTCCCACTGACCAACCTCACCCGTCTACGCAGCTACGTGGAAACCATCTTCAATGACCAACCTACGGCCTTCACATTAAATGTAGCATTTGGATACATCTTATGCCATAAGATGACGGGTGAATTGCGCTATTTCTATTCCAGTGCCATCAACCCAGTGTACGACCAACCGTTTACCATCATTAACCGGAGGTCACTAGAGATGATGCTGGAGAAACTGGAACAATTGGATGTCTTGGGATGGGCCCAACAACAACGACCCAACACCAAGTGCACAGTGAAGGTGACCAATGTTACGTTTTTCCTTACCAAGCTGATCCATCACCCCCATCGGATGAAAGTATTCACCCATGCACTGATAGCTACTCAGAACGGGCAAACACCTATCTGAGGATATGTTTCCTCAACGGTATCCTGGCCTGCCCGATGACGATAGAACAAACGGTTCAGAGCGAACATGGCCGAAGATGGAACTTTCTTAAATGGCGACTTCTGATTAGACAAGAGTAGCCGAGAATACATCTAACGGACAGGAACGAATATGACAGATGCAAATGGTGGCCTCTGATTGGACAAGAATCTTCTTGAATTGTAAATATACCCAACGCGGCTCCCCCAGCGTGGGTATGATGTAACATTGGGGAGAATAAACTATATGAAAAAACTTCTTGTTGTTGTTGTTCTCTCATGTGTCATCCTTGTTGTTGTTGCTGTTGTTGTTCTCTCTCCGGTCTATATCATGGCGTTATGTTAGAGTGTTAAGGTGTAACGACGGGCGTCGACGGGCGTCACTGCATTTCGAAGAATTAGTGACAATTCCATGGAATATCAGAGCTTTTGAGCTATTTCACCAGGGCGTTGAAGCATTAAGAATGGCGTTGGTGGGCGTTGCTACAAGATGACACCTCACACGACGCATTCGCACCGTGGATGGTCCATCTCTACACCAAGTAACATCCTTCACTGCTAAAAAATGCCCCATTTCGCTACTACTCATACTGATGACGTCACCTATGACGTCACAGATGCTGTGGATATCCCTCAAATCGGGGTCTATACCCCGAGAGCTACAACATGACACCTCCCATGACGCATTCGGACCAAGGATGGTCCATTTCTACCCCAAATACCATCCTTCACTGCCCCAAAATGCTCACTTTCGCTACTACTCCTACTGATGACGTCACCAATGACGTCACAGATGCTGTGGGCATCCCTCAAATCGAGGTCTACACCCCGAGAGCTACAAGATGACACCTTCAAGGACGCATTCGAACCGTGAATAGCCCATCTCGACCTCAAATACCTTCATGTACTGCCCCAAAATGGCCACTTTACTTACTACAACCAACTGCGCATGCGCAGATTAACGCGACATGCACTTAAAAACACACCATTCTGACTCTAACCCACACAAGCTACACCTTGACACCTTCCACGACCCATTCGGATCCACAGCGGTCCATCTTTACCCCAAACACACACCCACATACCCCCCAAATGCCTGCTTTCTATACTACGGCCAGACTGCGCATGCGCAGAGTATTGACAACGTACGAACCATTAGTGTAGTCTAGTGCTCCTGCATGAGAGCTTCAAAATAAGACCTCATACGACACCATTGGGCCCCCAGGGACTCACCTAGACTCCAACACGTCCACCCCGTATGGGCAAATACTCCCATAGCCATACAGTATAGGCCTATGGGCCTACCCAGGCCTCGGTGAACTTTTTCCAAAAATTTCATAGTTTCGTGCCGGGACACTTTCTATCATGTTTGACTTGACGAGACTAAGAAAACAAATCCAAACAACCATACCGCAAATGTCTAGAAGTAGGTTTCTCAGTGGGACAAACATTGGTCCTATACCTCCAGTATGGGTCTATATGGGTCTATAGGGGTCTCGGTGACTTTTTTCAAAAATTTCACCGTTTCGCTCCGGGACACTTCCTATCATGTTCTAAATGACGAGCCTAAGAAAACAAATCCAAGCAACCATACCGCAAATGTATAGAAGTAGGTTTCCCAGTGGGACAAACATCGGTCCTATACCCCAGTATGGGCCTATATGGGTCTATATGGGTCTCCGTGACTTTTTTCAAAAATTTCACCGTTTCGCCCCGGGACACTTCCTATCGTGTTCTAAATGACGAGACTAAGAAAACAAATCCAAACAACCATACCGCAAATGTATAGAAGTAGGTTTCCCAGTGGGACAAACATTGGTTCTATACCCCAGTATGGGACTATATGGGTCTATATGGGTCTCGGTGACTTTTTCAAAAATTTCACCGTTTCGCCCCGGGACACTTCCTATCGTGTTCTAAATGACGAGACTAGGAAAACAAATCCAAACAACCATACCGCAAATGTATAGAAGTAGGTTTCCCAGTGGGACAAACATTAGTCCTATACCCCCAGTATGGGTCTATATGGGTCTATATGGGTCTCGGTGACTTTTTTCAAAAATTTCACCGTTTCGCTCCGGGACACTTCCTATCATGTTCTAAATGACGAGCCTAAGAAAACAAATCCAAACAATCATACCGCAAATGTATAGAAGTAGGTTTCCCAGTGGGACAAACATCGGTCCTATACCCCAGTATGGGACCATATGGGTCTATATGGGTCTCCGTGACTTTTTTCAAAAAATTTACCGTTTCGCCCCGGGACACTTTCTATCGTGTTCTAAAGGACGAGACTAAGAAAACAAATCCAAACAACCATACCGCAAATGTATAGAAGTAGGTTTCCCAGTGGGACAAACATCGGTCCTATGCCCCAGTATGGATCTATATGGGTCTATATGGGTCTCGGTGACTTTTTTCAAAAATTTCACCGTTTCGCTTCGGGACACTTTCTATCATGTTCTAAATGACGAGACTAAGAAAACAAATCCAAACAACCATACCGCAAATGTATAGAAGTAGGTTTCCCAGTGGGACAAACATTGGTTCTATACACCAATATGGGACTATATGAGCCTATATGGGTCTCGGTGACTTTTTTCAAAAATTTCACCGTTTCGCTCCGGGACACTTCCTATCGTGTTCTAAATGACGAGACTAAGAAAACAAATCCAAACAGCCATACCGCAAATGTATAGAAGTAGGTTTCCCAGTGGGACAAACATCGGTCCTATGCCCCAGTATGGATCTATATGGGTCTATATGGGTCTCGGTGACTTTTTTCAAAAATTTCACCGTTTCGCTTCGGGACACTTTCTATCATGTTCTAAATGACGAGACTAAGAAAACAAATCCAAACAACCATACCGCAAATGTATAGAAGTATTTTCCCCAGTGGGACAAACATTGGTCCTATACCCCCAGTATGGGACTATATGGGTCTATATGGGGCTATATGGTACTTTTTCAAAAAATTCACCGTTTCGTGCCGGGACACTTCCTATCATGATCATGTTTGTTTTGACGAGACTAAGAAAACAAATCCAAGCAACCATACCGCAAATGTCTAGAAGTAGGTTTCCCAGTGGGACAAACATTGGTCCTATACCCCAGTATGGGTCTATATGGGTCTATATGGGTCTCGGTGACTTTTTTCAAAAATTTCACCGTTTCGCTTCGGGACACTTTCTATCATGTTCTAAATGACGAGACTAAGAAAACAAATCCAAACAACCATACCGCAAATGTATAGAAGTAGGTTTCCCAGTGGGACAAACATCGGTCCTATGCCCCAGTATGGATCTATATGGGTCTATATGGGTCTCGGTGACTTTTTTCAAAAATTTCACCGTTTCGCTTCGGGACACTTTCTATCATGTTCTAAATGACGAGACTAAGAAAACAAATCCAAACAACCATACCGCAAATGTATAGAAGTAGGTTTCCCAGTGGGACAAACATCGGTCCTATACCCCAGTATGGGAATATATGGGTCTATATGGGTGTCGGTGACTTTTTCAAAAATTTCACCGATTCGCTCCGCGACACTTCCTATCATGTTTGTCTTGACGAGACTAAGAAAACAAATCCAAACAACCATACCGCAAATGTATAGAAGTAGGCTTCCCAGTGGGACAAACATTGGACCTATACCCCCATAACCCGTATATGGGTCTATATGGGGCTATATGGGGCTATATGGTACTTTTTCAAAAATTTCACCGTTTCGTGCCGGGACATTTCCTATCATGTTTGTCTTGACGAGACTAAGAAAACAAATCCAAACAACCATACCGCAAATGTATAGAAGTAGGTTTCCCAGTGGGACAAACATTGGTCCTATACCCCCAGTATGGGACTATATGGGTCTATATGGGGCTATATGGTACTTTTTCAAAAAATTCACCGTTTCGTGCCGGGAAACTTCCTATCATGATCATGTTTGTTTTGACGAGACTAAGAAAACAAATCCAAACAACCATACCGCAAATGTCTAGAAGTAGGTTTCCCAGTGGGACAAACATTGGTCCTATACCCCAGTATGGGTCTATACACAGCAAAAAAAGCTTCAGTACTGAAAAAGAGCTGTGGTAGAAAAGTACCGAAACAGTGCTGTTTAATATATGCACTGAAACAGTACTGCTACTCAACAGCATCTTTTAATCACCAAAACAGTACTGTCACTTTTAAGCACTGAAAAAGTGCTGTCACTTATAAGCACTGAAAATGTGCTCTCACTTTTAAGCACTGAAAATGTGCTGTCACTTCTAAGCACTGAAAAAGTGCTGTCACTTTTCAGCACTGGAAAAGTGCTGTAACTTCTAAGCACTGAAAAAGTGCTGTCAATTTTAAGCACTGAAAAAGTGCTGTCAATTTTAAGCACTGAAAAAGTGCTGTCAATTTTAAGCACTGAAAAAGTACTGTCAATTGTGAGCACTGAAAAAGTACTGTCACTTCCAAGCACTGAAACAGTGCGGTCACTCTGACAATACCTTGATGCATTATGGGCAGTAGGCATACACGATATTTCCATTTTTTTCTTTCATTTTATTTTTCCAATCTGGGCACTGAAGCCTCATATAGTAATTTAGCAGAGATTCATTCCAAAACAGAATAGAATGTTTATTTGCCAATCGGACCCCCACAGGGCGCATACAATTACACCCCCTCCCCCCCCCGCCCCACCCTAACTATGATTGTTCAGCCCATCACCACAAAGTCCACCCCTGGGCCAGCCTGTCAGGGTTGGTTCTATTCCCATCTCCTTCCCAACTACACACCCTGAAGGCCGATAGAGCACATCCTGCTACCCCACTGGGCCAAACCGCCGGAATGAGTAATTGTATATGTTTACACTTCAGTCTCCACATTTCAGGCCCAAAAAAAGAATTTCGTTCATCATTTATTAGTGACTTACGTATACTCTGGGGTTTTTTAAGTGTCTTGAAGCATTTTGCCTAAAATTAGTGACAGTACTAAAATTGAACACTGCTGGATATGAGTGTTTTTCCTGTGTTTTCCTACTGATGACCACTTCTTTTGTGTCGAACCTTTCCGCAATTTCCATTAACTCGCCCCTACAAAGTAGTTGCGGCGCGATGAAAAATTTAAGTGAACAGCATTTGGGGGAAAACGATGGTTTTTCTGCTGTAAATATCTGAATATGGAAATATAAGGAGGAAATTCAGGGGCGGGCGGTAATGATAACGAACAACAAACACAGGTAACTCAGGTACCTGGCTGAGTGGATAGTAAATTAGTAAATGCTTATGAGGCCCGGACTCAAATTAACAAAAGTAATTGGATCCCCTTTCCGGTGTTTACGAGCTACAAACAGGCAGCTCGGCCGTTTAGTCAAAGACCTGACTGGTCAAACTGGGAGCCCACTTTTACATGTACCTTAAATTGACTAAAAATATTTCCAGACAAGACTGGCTGATGTCATGATGAATGTAGGGGTTAATACAGGTCAGGTACATGTATCTCTTTCAGGAGCACATATTTCAGATATGCTCATACCTAAAATTTCTCGGTCTCAAGTTTGTTACCAACTGGCGGATCTCTTTCTGAAGAAACGAACACAAGGCCTGCTTCAAGAGAAATACATATATATTGAATATAAACAAATATGATATAATGTAGATAAACTACATATAGCATCGTTAAGCTGTGACTTGCTCACATCTAAGACTCTATATACACAACAGACACTCAAGACGCCTTACCAGTGAGATGACTTGTTTGACAATTTCACTCTGACATAACATTGTGTGCAGGAGGATAGTCAAATCTATGACAATTTTAATTAATCACTGAAAGATTCAAATCACAATGTAAGGTGTGTTTTAAGAAGTGGCTTTGAACATGTACAATATACCATCCACAGTGGCTAAACATACTCCAGGAAAATTTGAAAGTAATTAGCTACATGCAATAACGATACTTATTACACCTCATAGTAATATGTTTGCTCGGTGATTCGTCAATTCCATAATGTGGGCACAGCTATTTGCTTGCTTGAAATGGGTCAATTTCATATTACAGGCAAGACATGCAACAGAATGACTTGAGTTAAAAAAACATTCCGAATAACACTGAAAAGAACTCGCCCTCCGGGTGAAATGTCGAAGTTGAGTGTTTGGGTATGAAAGCAGAAGCTGTTGAATCAGCTTTTTCAGCAAAAAAACACTGAAATCAATATTGAGAATATCGATCAGCTTGCACTGGTTTAAAAAAAACTGAATTCAAACCTTTTCAGGGGTATCTTTTATGCCCAAACATATCAGTGTAACAAAAATGTTATAACTTATACATGTAGATTGCCAAATATGAGATAATCGACTGATAATTATTACCCACACTGACGAGATAAATAGTTTGCATTTGTTCCCTCAAACAAACATAATAACACATTCGGTCTCTGATTTCATGATGCGAGAGAGTTTTAGCCCTCCTACTATTTTAAAGAATGAAGCACCGACTCTTATAATCCCAATAACAACCCTAACACATTGAAACAAAGTCTACTATAGCCGATCTGAGATTGATAATGCATGTAGACGTGGCCCTCTTCAGGTGTAAAACAGCCTCCACATTGAAAATATACACCAATTAGCGACCATCTATACTTGCTCGCTGCAGGTGATGTATACCAATTAAGTTTCACATTTAACAGATGACATAAAGAACTAGAGGTTCCGGTTTGACCCTTGAGTTGCCGCTCTGCCATGAAGCCTATGCTGGTTGTTTTTTTTAAGCAAAAACATATGTCTCCCCAAACCTCCAACCTTGGGGCACATTATTTAAGGGTAAGTGCTATAAAATGAATGTAACAATAAGTATCCTAAACAAAGTTGCACATCTGAAAATATTAATTGTGAAGAGGCGGTTTTCATTGTTGCAGTAGCCCAATGAGGAGGCGGGATTTATATGGCAATGGGTGGATTTCCGATATCTACAGCGCCCAATAAATGAAATAAATGTAATTGTGAAGCACCAATCACACGGACGAATGCACACACAAAAACTTAACCAGATGAGGGGGCTATCCCAATGAAGCTTCCATCCAAGTTTGGTACAATTCCGTCCAGTTCTCCAGATATAATGCAGACAAGGTCTGTATCTACATGTACAAGTAGATGGACGGACGGACAGACAATAGACACGAATGAACACACACACACACACACACCAAAACCTAATCAAATGACGGGGCTATTACAATCAATCTTGCATCCAAGTTTGGTGAAATTGCGTCCAGTAGTTCTGCAAATATCTTGCTGACAAGGCCTGTATATACATGTACAAGTAGACGGACGGACGGACACCAGACACGAACGAACGCACGCACACACAGTGACACCAAAACCTAATCAGATCAGGAGGCTATCCCAGTGAAGCTTCCACCAAAGTTTGGTGAACTTCTGTCCAGTAGTTATCCAGATATCTTGCAGACACGGTCTGTATACATGTACAAGTAGATAGACGGACGGACAGACACCAGACACCGGACACGGACGAATGCACGCACACACACCAAAACCTAATCAGATGAGAGGGCTATCCGTGTGAAGCTTCCATCCAAGTTTGGTGAAATTTCACCATTAGTTCTCAAGATATCTTGCAGACAAGGAAAGGGGACGAACAGGCTCACAGACACACAGACTCACAGACAGACAGCGGTTCTGATTCAATAGGCTTCTAGGTCATGGATAGAGAAATAACCATTCTTGAGATATATTGGTAACAGGAACTGTCTTATGGAACAGCTGAATACATGGCATCAGAGATATGTAATAATTATGCATTAATAAAAGATGGCCACCAAGGTTTCTGCTCAATCAGAAAATAACCGTTTGTTAATTCATAATATACGGTGTATACCAACTTTCATATTGAACAGTTGAATGGCAGACAGACAGACATTTTGCATGAATTAAAGGTGAACTGCAAAGCTTTTAATTTTATCTAAATGTTGCTTATATATACATCTTGTGTTATGTGACATAACTTTTATATGTTTTTGGGGCAAATATATTTTATTAAATCTCCCTAGTATAATCTGTGGCGTGTCCTCCTCCTCCTTCTCCTCCTCCTACTCCGCTTTACTCATTATACTATTAAAGAAGCCGGCCAGGGACAACCAGTCGGGCAAGAGACATGTGGGTTTCACTTCATGAGATCCCTTGGTCCAGGCTTTCGCCCTACAGTAGAATGGGTTGACTGCGCATGCGTGATCAGTAGTATTGAAAGGGCAAAGCTGGTCGCATAGGTGTGGCGCGGGATAGGGTGCGCGGGATAGGGTGGGGCGAGAGACCTGGAGTTTTCACTTCAGGCTAGCACCCTACAGTAGAATGGGTCGACTGCGCAGGCGCAATAAGTAGTGCGCGACGAGTAGTATAGAAAGGCCATAGCGGGTCGCATAGGTGTGGCTTGGGATGCGATGAGTAGTATAGAAAGGGCACAGCGCATGCGCGACGAGTAGTGCGTGATGAGTAGTATAGAAAGGGCACAGCGGGTCGCATAGGTGTGGCTTGGGATGCGATGAGTAGTATAGAAAGGGCACAGCGCACCCTGTCTGATGCAATTCATATCTGCCCATGCTCACATGACGCGCAACAGGGAGAACCTGTGAAGCGGCTCTGGGGAGGGGGGAGATTGACAGGAGAAGCAGGCAACTCCAGGGTCAAAGGGGAGCTTCTATTTATGTAATTCTGTGATATTTGCTTCAAGCGAGAGCGGCAACTCAAGTGTCAACGCCCGCCTCCTCGTTGTATTATAATAACAATATTTAAGTTATCTTGTTATAAATCCGTATTGAAAATTTACATCGCTTGTCTCTCTTTGTTTGTAGAACGTTATGACGATATAGAGGTCTCCTTCATTCAAGTTTTATTCAAATGTGACGTCATGCTACGTCGGATGAATGAGTGCGGACCACTATAACGTCATCACGTTCCAAAAACAACGGGAGGCAAGCGATGACGTTTTTTAAAGTTCTGGCTTTCGTTTTCTGGTGGAATAAGTTTTGACTTCTCTACCCAAAAGAAAACAATAACCCACAGAACTATTACTACACATATTTGTAACAACTATAAAAGTCCTTGTTTTCTGACATTTTAGCAGAACATTGGAAAGCTTTTCAGTTCACCTTTAAGACGTTGTTGTTCATAAGAATTTCGTCCAGTTACTATTACCTAACTTCTAGAATGCCTCTCAAAGAAGAATTTTTGGAATAACCTATTAGTGACCAATCAGAAACTGACCAGCAGCTTTCTAGTCAGAACTCTGGAAAAACTGTGATGGGTACCACTCCTTTATAAAGCAGTTAAGTTACTGAGAAGAATCTGTCACTTTCTGACCCTCGATAATTGATTGGTAACTGCACGGTACTGTACAGTCAAGAATTTTTGCACAGTACCAAAAGGTTACCGCGATGTAAACATCAGAAAACTCAACAATACTGTGTGGTATGGTAAATAATGAACGGAACTGGAGGGTGACGGTTGTCTGTATTCGAGGGCCTTCCTGGCCGACATATACTCTATGGTAGATGACAATTTAAGCCATTGATGATTTTCCACTGATTTAATTGATATCCCTAGCAGTCCTATCAATGAAAATAAATCGAAAGCTTTCACAAGGCGTGGCTTTCTGGAGGATGGGACCCCCACTCAACGGCGCCGTGTTGGTATTCAATAAGCTATAAATATGGAGTAATCAACGACGCCTATATCCATGAAATGATCTCGTTGAAGAGTATTGTCCGAATGCGTACTCTGGAGATGGAGCCACTTAGACAATAAATGCAGAGAAATGTTCAGCCACACAAAATATAATATTACATAACGATCAGACTCTTCACAAGTTCAGCTATGGAGTCCTTAATAATGAATTAGTTTAAGTGAAGATGGTAGATGTTTCTGAGATTGTTATAATGTGAATAGAGCTCAGATATCGACTGGGCGGTTGGCTTGGAACACAGTTGTCATATTTTATTGATGACCATCTGCACATTATATGAAGTCTTAAAGATCAGGAGAATTGATCTTCGTGATAGTTTATTTCCCCAATGTCATTATCTTCAAGTAGGAAATCAACAGGAAAGAGCAAATTTGGAATGGAATTTCAAATAGTCTAAGCCTTTGGCCCCTGCGCGCGCTAACAATACCGGATAAAAATTGCACGCAGGGGCCAAAGGTCAGTTCCGGTCACGTGAACGGAAGCGGAAGTGACCTCACAGAGGTCATATGCAAATTATTGAGGTCAGCAGGTGTCCAAAACCCGGCTGTAAGATGGGACCCGGATGTAAAACCACAGTACTCGGATGGAAGACGGAGGAACGACGGGAAAAACCCACTTGGAAACCCGGATGTTGACAAGATCCCGGATGTAAAATTCACAGCCCACA
>JAVTVY010035158.1:0-15377 GCA_036873755.1 Hanleya hanleyi | reverse complement strand
AGTCTTTTCAAATCGTGTCTCCGGTTCAACACCATGGTGCTCCTTTCGACTAAGCGCATCAGCGTTACCATTGCTGCGTCCAGAGCGGTACTTCACTGTGAAGTCAAACATGGCCAATTCTGCGACCCATCTCATTTCTGTTGCTCCAACTTTTACGGTACTCTGTATGTAGCTCAGAGGATTATTATCCGTAAAAACTACAAACTTGGCTCCAATCAGAAGGTCCCTAAATTTCCTGGTAATGGCCCAGTGCAGTGCAAGCAGCTCTAGCTTCATCGAACTATAGTTGTTCATGTTGAGTTCATGCCCATGAAGACTGCGACTTGCGTAGCACAAAACAACCCTCTTCTTCCCCCGTTCCTGGGATAAGACGGCACCAAGACCCTTGAAAGATGCATCCGTTTCCAGGATGAGTGGGCTGGTTAAATCCGGGTAGCCAAGGATAGGTGCACTCACCAGCATCTCCTTTAGCCGACAGAATGCCTCCTCACATTCGCTGGTCCACTGCTGTACAAACTGGGACTTCAGCTTGGGCTTTCTTTCATGCTTCTTTGATTTTGCATTTCCAGCCAGGGCATGGAGTGGTGCAGCAATCTGAGAAAAGTGAGAAACATAACGCCGATAGTAGCCTGCAAGGCCAAGAAAACTACGAAGGTCACCCTCCGATTTTGGCCTCTCCCATTCCTCTACCGCACGTGTCTTTTCGGGGTCTGTTGCTATCCCTTCCCTCGAAACAACATGGCCCAAGAACCGCATCTGACGCTTCATCAGGTGACATTTTTCGGGCTTTACTTTCAGATGGTAGGTCTTCAGTCGTCCCAGAACCATATCCAGCCTTTCCAACATTTGCTCGAATGAAGCAGCCGGAATGAGAATGTCGTCAAGGTAGATTAGTAGAGTTTGGAAATTCTCATCGCCGAATATTTTGTCCATCATTCGCATGAAAGTCGCAGGCCCATTGCAGAGGCCAAAAGGCATGCGCGTAAATTCGTAGAGGCCACCTGTGCCCACTCTGAATGCTGTTTTGGGGATATCCTTTTCAGCCATTGGAATCTGGTAGTACCCATGCGCCAAATCCAAACTGCAAAAGTATGTAGCTCCCTTTAACGATTCTAATGCCTCCTCGATGCGGGGAATAGGATAGGCATCTTTGTAGGTTCTGGAGTTCAGCTGTCTGTAATCCACACACAGTCTAATGTCGCCACTGCTCTTCCTCACCACTACAACAGGGGACGCATACGGACTTGACGATGGTCGGACAATCCCTCTGTCGACAGCTTTGCGAAGATATTCCCGTACCTCACCCCATTGGTGTGCAGGGACTCTCCGGTGGGGGACCTTCACAGGAATGTCGTCTTTTGTATGAATTTCATGCTCTACACCTCTATTACAACCTATGTCGTCCTCTGTTTGGCTAAACACAGATGAATGTTTACTCAGCAGTTCGCAAAGGCTCTGTCGTTGGCTGGCAGACACCTTTCCCAAGTCCATTCGACTTGACAGAGACTCAGGGTCGAAACTCATGTCGGCTGTGTGGGCGGTGTGATCCTCCATCACAAATACTTCTTCGCTGCTCACCTCCACAATTTTCACGCTCGTGTCTTCTAAAGTAGCACTGGTGATAAATGCCAAGCGAGTTCTTGGTGTCAAAAGTATGTCCTCCTCGCTGAAATTGCAGACTTGTACTGGCACACGTCCGGACTGGTCCACCATCACAAGTGATCTACCTATAGCCAATCCATTAGGTAGATGAGTTGCCAGAGTCTCACTTCTATCTACTATGGCCTCATAAGTAACTCCAGGAGAAGATGGTCGTACAGTTGCCTCAACCTGTCTGATTGCTCTGCCTGGAATAACAATAGGATCCCTTCCTACACGCACCCACCCAGATGTCCTCACTGGTGATGCTTGGTGTTGTCCATACATAGCCAGGGTGGTCTGCCACTCAGCACCGCTAGGTTTACGCCCCAAATGCAACAAATAGTCATCCCCCCATCTCTCTCTTAGTTTCTTCTGTATTACCTGTAGGATGTTACTCCCTATCACCCCCGGTACTACTAGTTTACGTTCCGCCAGTGGAGTACCCACTGGATCCTTGACGATCAGGAATCCCAAATCTGGAAAAGTTTGACCACACATGGTCACAGTTCTCTCAATGTATCGTAAGTAGGGTATACCGAGGCCGTTCGCGGCGGTAATACGAATGAATGCAGAAACGTCGACTGGTTCATCTTCCTCCAACAGATTCTCCCTGTAAAATTTCTCTGTGATCGTGGAAATCTGTGCCCCCGAATCCAGCAAACACCGTACTGCCACCCATCCGATATGGATCACAATCTCTGGGCACATGCCCACAGCCTTCTCTAGGATTGAGCCTACATCTCCAATTCTGAGAGACTCCATGCCCACTGCTCGGCTCTCGGCAGTGGGCGGCGTCAGTTTAACGGAACAGTGGCATCAGCAGAAGCAGTCTGATTCTGCTTCTGTAGCCACGTTGAACATTCTCGTCGTATATGATCAGGACTGTCGCACTCCCAGCAACGACGTGGGGTTCCATCAGACTGCCTTGGACGACGACTTCTGAAGTTTCCTCCCCCTCGGCCCTGCACCTTTTCCTTACGCAATCCCTCTAAAACAGAGGACACTATCTCCTCCTTCATCTTCTCTAATGACGATCTATCCGATTGGCTATCTACCGCTTCCATACTTACCATACCACGCCCTTTCTTGGCGGACGCCGATTCTGACTTACCAAGCCATTTGATGGCCCGATCGCGTAAATCAAAGTAGGACAAAGTCGGTGACTCGATGTTCAATCGTCTAAGTTCTCTTCTTAACCCTTCATCATTTACTGCTTCGGCAAAGCGTTCTTTAAGTGCCACTGTTCTTCGCACCCTAAAGGACTCGTCTAGCATGACCAATCTATCATAGATATCCACTAGGTCAAGGGAACATGCCACTAAGTCTTCATCTTTCTGTCGATAGGAGAAAAACCGTTGTTGAAGGAGGGGGAGGGTATCGCCATCCCCGAAAGTCTTCTGAAGGGTCGCGAAAATCGCTTCAGGGTTAGATTGTACAGTCTGTTCTCTTCCCAAGACTTCTTGTCTTGCCTTACCTGAAAGGTGTTCTATAATGAAAGCCGCTTTTTCTCTGTCAGTCCCCTTCAATGTAGTCAACCGCCCGCGTACGTCGCGAATCCATTCGTACACTGAGGGTTCGTCCTTACCTGTGGGACGGTCTCGGAAGCGCTCTAAACGAATGGAGGGGGAAATCCAGCGTGGAACTGGTTGACTGGGACGTGCCACCTGTTCAGTAAGATTCGATACTGCATCAATCAATCTCTCAGTTCCTCTCATCTGGACTAACTCGTCTTTGGCAGATTTTGCCTCTCTGCCCTGGGCTGCAGCTTCGAGTCTAGCATGCTCAAGTGCCGCCTCTAAGTCTGCGATCTTTGCCTCTAGCGCTGCTTCTGCCATCTTCACTTTCAAAATGACGCGATACACGTACAAATATAGTGACAAAACAGTACGGACAACGTATACTCACCTAATCTGTAGAGAATACTCACCAATCCGTCATATGACTTGTAAGGATCTGCTCACACCAATGTGAAGGAACAACCAGCTATTACCAATAATGGGGGAGGGAAGCTAGGTGGACACAGACTTGGCTAACAAACCATGAAGCAAACCCCTGATTGGCATAAGTGGCATGCTACCTTATTACTACGACTACAACCTGTGTTTGTTTGTTCACACATTTGCATAACAACACACTCACACTTATCTACTTGGCTAGAACTAAAACTGATTTTTTTTTTATATTCTTTTTTTTTTTTTTGTTCAGCACAATACCACTAATAGTCAGATACGACTTACTCCTATTCACGGACTGGAAATATGAGTTAATATAATATACTGCACTCAATGTATTGTCCTAGCAGAAATGTCATTTCAGTATGCTCTAATAATCTCTGATAACAGCTTCAGTGAGACCTAGATTTATCAGTTGTACTCCTGTACAATTCATATGACATCAGTCACTGTCAATGAAGATCTTGTAAAGCTTCCCAAAGTCTTGGCACCCACACCCACGACTCCAGTTCATCTGCCCTTTATATACTACTACCAGGCTGCTACAGCATATGGTATGCCATCACTGTATAGAGGTGATCTGTCCTTTGCATACTACTGCTGGACTCCTATACGGCGTCACTGTATAGAGGTGATCTGCACTTGATATACTACTGGACTGTTCCAGCATATATGATGTCACTGTATAGATTTGGTCTCCAGCAGCCAACTGCTCGCATCACGTCTACAGATTTGGGCAACATGAAATGTGGCGAATTTGCACATCCAGTCGACAGCTTCTTCTCACGGAAGGGGGTTGATGAAAGCGATGAATGGCTAATCCTGTCCACGACGCCAGAATGTGACACCCACAAAATCACTCAAGTTCTGGATTAGTCAATATAGCTGTGTTTTATTTCCATGTCAGAAATAAACCTGAATAAGAAACAAATGGAATTGTTCAATACAATGAAACATTATTCGGCATATAACTCTCAGTGACACTATTACAGAGTGGACGGAAAGCATCGTTTACAACGACCGAATATCATGAATACGGTATTTAGGTAATGAAACACGTATTTAGGTAATGAAACACGTACGGTGCCAAGTCATTCCCATATACATTGATAGCACATGTAAGTATAAGTCACACTATGGTGGTAACTTCGGATCAAATCTGTAACACTAGTATTATGCTAATTAATACTCTTAACAGAACGAACCTCACGAGTCGCATTAATTTTGGTAACTCAAAGCATGTAATCAATTACTACATTATGACATGCAATAAAAAGATAGAATAAATTGTGTCATGTTTACTGCATTATTACTTCATGATTTCTTGATAATTTGCTCAAACAAATGGTAATATGGAATCACATCATTAATATCACACCGGCACACATTCCAGTCAATATATATATTTACCCCCTAATCCGGGTAGCTGTCATGACAACATTCCATATCCAACACCAGGTGGCTCTAACACAGTACCAAGGGAATATACACAGTACCAGGCGACTACACCAAGTGACTCGACGGTTCACTGTAACTCCTGTGACGGGTCCTGGTGAAATGATATGTGATCGAATCAATTGGCTGATGGCGAATATCATTTCATGAAATAGGATCAGACAATGATTTAGAGAATTAATCAAATAACTAATCCAACATTTAATCAAACAATCAATCAAGCACTAATTATTAATTTGATAGCTCAAATTAATTACTCCAATCAGTCAGAATAATTCTCATAAAATTCCAATAAAAATGTTGTTCCTTTTCACACCGGCTAGGGAACACCTACATGTAATCTAGATTCTAGCAGTCATGGTCTAAGTGTTTTGTTCCATTTGGTCATCCATACAACATTTTACGACAAGGTGTTACGACTCCAAATTCAAAACCATTCTAGCCTTATTTTCAACGTTAGTCGAACAATTAATTCAAAAAACAAATGCTAACATCACTCAAATATACATTCTCAGACAAACACGTGTTCAGCCTATGCCTGGCGGTTTATGCATACAAACCAACGCCAACCCGCTAAGTTTGCAATCCAGTAAAATGTGCCAACCTACCTTTTATAGGGTCCCAGTCGGTCACAGAAAATGTCCTTCCATAATATGGATCGTTATCTCATTACTGGTACAGATCTTACTTGACAGTATCAGGTAGAAACCTGATTTTGGACACGGAGTTTCTCGTAAATGTCCTGCCGTCTTGTTGCTCAAAACATGGCTGCCCTCTCTCCAGGTGCGGGGTGAACCTCACTCATCCAGGGGGTGCGTCGAAAATAGATCCAAGGCAAACATCATTCTGCCGACTATACCAACACAGTGACGCCACTAAAAGCATTAGAACTCATGTCTAAACATTGTAGGGAACAAGATAATAAAGTATGAGTCTTCACAACGCACTGTAATCTATAGTTTCGTCTTCACTCAGGCCAGGCGTAGGGATATCCCGAGTCACGACGTCAGGAGATTCCCGTCAAACTCCTCGCAGTGCATGGAGCACCCCACGAATGATCCCTGCCACACACATCGCAGTGCATGGGCGCACTCGCCTGCCACAATAACATCTTAGGTAGGCCTACGTATGTTTCATAGCTCATGCCAAATTGTCAAAAAGATTATCTTCGCTTACAATACACAATGATGACACGTGCAAAGAAAAAAAAAATACTGCAAAACGAAGACGAAGGATCCTCCTGACATTCAGTTTCAGACTTCTCTAACTTTGCTCATTTCACTTGTACTATAACAACCGACATGTCAAGTACAGTTTCTAGAAATCTTGAAACTCCTGAAACTTATAAACATAATATCTTGGTGTTTTCTCTTATCCTTTTTCGATATTTTTCGCTCAAAATAAATTCAAAATTCTGAAAACAAAATTACAAATCAATTGTTTGTTCTTAGTAACAATGGACAAAAAGATCCTCTTGTCATCAGCTTACAATTATCAGACAATGGTGGGCGCCAAGATCCTTCAGGATCTCTCGTCTGACATCGATTCAATCTACAAGGGATGAAAACTGTGCGCCAGGGGTAGCCGGTGCCTTGATCTACGACATGAATACCCCCCAGGATATCGCCACCGAAGCAGGAAATTGATACAGACCCAGCTTCAATCCTGACCATACAGATCCCTGAAAGTATGAAAGTTGTCTGTGCTGGACGATATAGTGCCGCAGTGACTGAACTTCTCATAATTTCGATTACCTGTACGGACTGATTTTATTCGCAGCGTGATTGACTTTAAATTTTCATCACTGCAAATTTGCTTTTTGATTTTTTTCTGGTTGGTTGGTTGTTTGAAGTTTAACGTCGCACCTAACCTTATTGGTCACACGGCGACGATGACCCAAACAGACGTACCCCAGCAAAAACCTAACCCTAACAAAAACCTAACCAAAACTACAAAAAAATTTGAATTTCGAATTTTGAAAATTAGGCTCTACAGACAGTGGTGATCACAATGAATTTTTTCTGTGATTGACAGAATGTACTTGTACCGATTTGCTGTATAGTCGTTCTGATTGACACTATATGGGATATGCCTTTATTTAAACCCAGTTGGCATAAGTTGTAATCTAACGTTGTTCATTTGATTATCGTCATGCAACATGTGATTTCTAATCTGAGTGCAATATAAAATGTGGTCACGTCCACTGAAGGTTTTGTCTTGTCTCGTCTGTCACTCTCTGTCTGACCGAGCTGTCAGTCAGAATGTTCGGCAACCAATCAGAGCATTCCTTCTGACAACTCAACCCTCCTATTCTTAACGGCATAAAGCTATTCTAAATAGATGATTTCCATCTCTCTCATTGGTGGAAGTGTAGGGCATGTTCTAATCAACCGCTGAAATCCGAGCTCAAAAGATTTATCCAGAGACTCGTGGAAGAGCTATAGACAAACTTGAACAATATGATAGAATGACTTGACAACGGTTGCGGAGGTCTGAGCCTGTGATCAACAGCACTGAAAGCATAGTGACGGATATATTCAAAACCAAAATGGAAATATAGCCGCGAGCGGCAATCCTCGGGTTGCAAGCACATATCGCAGACAATGAACCAACAACAGTAGTTTTAGACCTGGTAGCCGATTTGGCAAAACGTTATTTATTCCTTTTAGATCTGACCTACATAGTTACCACTGAAGAACAATCTGTCAATTCGCAAATTTGGGTGATTTACATCTGGGAATAGCAGGGATACTATTGAAGCTACGTTGAAATGCTTAACATATTTCCGAAAGAGCTTCTCCTGGATAATATAAAGCAACAAACTGCAAGGCTGTACCACCTATAGTTCCAGAGTTATAGACCCTAAAAGATGTGTTCATTTTTTGACAAAATTCAAGATGGCAGCCAAACCACGTGACCCAGGACCAAAATATTTGCACATTCCTAATCGCCATATCACAATGCATATATGTAGCCACTTTCCCCGTCCAAATCCGTTATTTAAAAAACCGACAATTTTGATTGATCATTGGCGGCCATTTTGTTTTACGGAGCAAATTTTCAAATCGTAATCTGAGAGCCCCAGATCCATAGGTCATGTGTACCAAGTTTCGAGTCAATCGACCCAGCGGTTCCAGAGAAGATCTTGAAAGATTTTAGGGTAAATCCAAGATGGCCGCCAAAGCATCTGACCAATCAGCTTCTTCTTTGGGTATTCATTAGATCTAATGGGTTCAACTACCACGAACTCACCAAATTCATCATCGTTGTGTCCCATAACTTACATATAGTCATTTCCGCTATCGAAATCCGTTACATTAAAAATCGGATAATTGACAAATTTGGGTGAAATACGATGGAGAATAGCGGGAAAACTATTGAAGATAGGTAAAAACGGTTCACATATAAAGAGCGGCTCCTGGACAATATAATACAACAAACTACAAGGCTGTACCTATCGTAGTTCCAGATATATAGGCTCTACAAGATATGCTCCGTTTCTGACAAAATTCAAGTTGGCGGCCAAACCACGTGACCGGGTACCAACATTTTTGCATATTCGTGATCGCCATATCACAATGCATATATGTAGCCACTTTCCCGGTCCAAATCCGTCATTTGAAAAACGGACAATTTTGATTGGTCAATGGCGGCCATTTTGTTTTACTGAGCAAATTTTCAAATCGTGATTTGAGAGCCCCAGATATATAGATCATGTGTACCAAGTTTCAAGTCAATCGACAAAGCGGTTCCAGAGGAGAAGATCTTTGAAATAATGCTTTTTTGGAGGGTAAATCCAAGATGGCCGCCAAGCCTTTTGGCCAATCGGCTTCCCCTTTGGATATGCATTAGATCTGACTGATCCCAATGACTCTGTGAAGTTTCAACTACATCACTATAGCGGTGTTGAAGAAAAACAGGTCACAAAATCTGGCGGAATAATAAAAATATGTAGTCACTTTTCCCATCTGAAAATCCGACAATTTTGATTGGTCAATGGCGACCATTTGTTCAACGGAGTAACTTTTAAAATAGGAATCTGAGAGAACTCGATCCATCAATGCCAAGTTTTTGAGTCAATCGTCTCCGCGGTTCCAGAGAGGATGCTCTTGGAATGTTTAGGGCAAATTCAAGATGGCCACCAAAGCATCTGACCAATGGGCGTCTTATTTGGGTATTCATTACATCTGATGGGCTCAACCGCGAGGAATCCACTATATTCAGCAGCAGCGTGTCCAATAACATACACATAGTCACATCCGCTATCGAAATCTGTTACATGAAAATCCCATAATTGACAAATTTAAGCGAATTACGATGGAGAATAGTGGGAAAACTATTGAAGATAGGTGAAAAATGTTGGCATATTTCCGAAAGAGCTGCTCCTGGACAATATAATGCTACAAGGTGCAAGGCCGTACCACCTATAGTTCCAGAGTTATACCACTTACAAGATGTGTTCAGTCACTTTCTGACAAAATTCAAAATGGCGGCCAAACCACGTGACCGAGGACCAAAATTTTTGCATATTCATGATCGCCATATCGCAGTGCATATATGTAGCCACTTTCCCCGTCCAAATCCGTTATTTGAAAAACCGACAATTTTGATTGGTCAATGGTGGCCACCTTGTTTTACGGAACAAATTTTCAAATGCAAATCTGAGAGCCCCAGATCCATTGAGCATGTGTACCAAGTTACGAGTCAATCGACCCAGCGGTTCCAGAGGAGAAGATCTTGAAAGGTTTTAGGGAAAATTCAAGATGGCCGCCGAACCATCTGACCAATCAGCTTCTTCTTTTGATATGCACTAGATCTCAAATTCTCCAATACTTATGTGAAGTTTCGACTTCATCGGTTAAACAGCGACCGGGATACAGTTGACGCAAAATCCGGCGGAATCACACATTAGCAATAACAATAGGTTTGCACGCCTGTGGCTTGCAACCCTAATAATGTCTTCATTTGAAAATTTGACAATTTTGATTCCTCTATAGCGGCGAAACTATTGAACCTACGTAAAAAGGGTAGAAACACTTCTGAAAGAGCTGCTTCTGGACAATATAATACTACAAACTATAAGGCTGTACCTATCGTAGTCCCAGAGATATAGGCTCTACAAGATGTGCTCCGTTTCTGACAAAATTCAAGATAGTGGCCAAACCACGTGACTGAGGACCACAATTTTTGCATATTCATGATCGCCATATCGCAGTGCATATATGTAGCCACTTTCCCCGTCCAAATCCGTTATTTGAAAAACCGACAATTTTGATTGGTCAATGGCGGCCATCTTGTTTTACGGAACAAATTTTCAAATGCAAATCTGAGAGCCCCAGATCCATTGAGCATGTGTACCAAGTTACGAGTCAATCGACCCAGCGGTTCCAGAGGAGAAGATCTTGAAAGGTTTTAGGGAAAATCCAAGATGGCCGCCGAACCATCTGACCAATCAGCTTCTTCTTTTGATATGCACTATATCTCACATTCCCCAATACTTATGTGAAGTTTCGACTTCATCGGTTAAACAACGGCCGGGATACAGTTGACACAAAATTCGGCGGAATCACACATTAGCAATAACAATAGGTTTGCACGCCTGTGGCTTGCAACCCTAATAATGTCTTCATTTGAAAATTTGACAATTTTGATTCCTCTATAGCAGCGAAACTATTGAACCTACGTAAAAAGGGTAGACACACTTCTGAAAGAGCTGCTTCTGGACAATATAATACTACAAACTATAAGGCTGTACCTATCGTAGTCCCAGAGATATAGGCTCTACAAGATGTGCTCCGTTTCTGACAAAATTCAAGATGGTGGCCAAACCACGTGACTGAGGACCAAATTTTTTGCATATTCATGATCGCCATATCGCAGTGCATATATGTAGCCACTTTCCCCGTCCAAATCCGTTATTTGAAAAACCGACAATTTTGATTGGTCAATGGCGGCCATCTTGTTTTATGGAACAAATTTTCAAATGCAAATCTGAGAGCCCCAGATCCATTGAGCATGTGTACCAAGTTACGAGTCAATCGACCCAGCGGTTCCAGAGGAGAAGATCTTGAAAGGTTTTAGGGAAAATCCAAGATGGCCGCCGAACCATCTGACCAATCAGCTTCTTCTTTTGATATGCACTATATCTCACATTCCCCAATACTTATGTGAAGTTTCGACTTCATCGGTTAAACAGCGGCCGGGATACAGTTGACACAAAATCCGGCGGAATCACACATTAGCAATAACAATAGGTTTGCACGCCTGTGGCTTGCAACCCTAATAATGTCTTCATTTGAAAATTTGACAATTTTGATTCCTCTATAGCAGCGAAACTATTGAACCTACGTAAAAAGGGCGGACACACTTCTGAAAGAGCTGCTTCTGGACAATATAATACTACAAACTATAAGGCTGTACCTATCGTAGTCCCAGAGATATAGGCTCTACAAGATGTGCTCCGTTTCTGACAAAATTCAAGATGGTGGCCAAACCACGTGACTGAGGACCAAAATTTTTGCATATTCATGATCGCCATATCGCAGTGCATATATGTAGCCACTTTCCCCGTCCAAATCCGTTATTTGAAAAACCGACAATTTTGATTGGTCAATGGCGGCCATCTTGTTTTACGGAACAAATTTTCAAATGCAAATCTGAGAGCCCCAGATCCATTGAGCATGTGTACCAAGTTACGAGTCAATCGACCCAGCGGTTCCAGAGGAGAAGATCTTGAAAGGTTTTAGGGAAAATCCAAGATGGCCGCCGAACCATCTGACCAATCAGCTTCTTCTTTTGATATGCACTATATCTCACATTCCCCAATACTTATGTGAAGTTTCGACTTCATCGGTTAAACAACGGCCGGGATACAGTTGACACAAAATTCGGCGGAATCACACATTAGCAATAACAATAGGTTTGCACGCCTGTGGCTTGCAACCCTAATAATGTCTTCATTTGAAAATTTGACAATTTTGATTCCTCTATAGCAGCGAAACTATTGAACCTACGTAAAAAGGGCGGACACACTTCTGAAAGAGCTGCTTCTGGACAATATAATACTACAAACTATAAGGCTGTACCTATCGTAGTCCCAGAGATATAGGCTCTACAAGATGTGCTCCGTTTCGTACAAAATTCAAGATGGTGGCCAAACCACGTGACTGAGGACCAAAATTTTTGCATATTCATGATCGCCATATCGCAGTGCATATATGTAGCCACTTTCCCCGTCCAAATCCGTTATTTGAAAAACCGACAATTTTGATTGGTCAATGGCGGCCATCTTGTTTTACGGAACAAATTTTCAAATGCAAATCTGAGAGCCCCAGATCCATTGAGCATGTGTACCAAGTTACGAGTCAATCGACCAAGCGGTTCCAGAGGAGAAGATCTTGAAAGGTTTTAGGGAAAATCCAGGATGGCCGCCGAACCATCTGACCAATCAGCTTCTTCTTTTGATATGCACTATATCTCACATTCCCCAATACTTATGTGAAGTTTCGACTTCATCGGTTAAACAGCGGCCGGGATACAGTTGACACAAAATCCGGCGGAATCACACATTAGCAATAACAATAGGTTTGCACGCCTGTGGCTTGCAACCCTAATAATGTCTTCATTTGAAAATTTGACAATTTTGATTCCTCTATAGCAGCGAAACTATTGAACCTACGTAAAAAGGGCGGACACACTTCTGAAAGAGCTGCTTCTGGACAATATAATACTACAAACTATAAGGCTGTACCTATCGTAGTCCCAGAGATATAGGCTCTACAAGATGTGCTCCGTTTCTGACAAAATTCAAGATAGTGGCCAAACCACGTGACTGAGGACCACAATTTTTGCATATTCATGATCGCCATATCGCAGTGCATATATGTAGCCACTTTCCCCGTCCAAATCCGTTATTTGAAAAACCGACAATTTTGATTGGTCAATGGCGGCCATCTTGTTTTACGGAACAAATTTTCAAATGCAAATCTGAGAGCCCCAGATCCATTGAGCATGTGTACCAAGTTACGAGTCAATCGACCCAGCGGTTCCAGAGGAGAAGATCTTGAAAGGTTTTAGGGAAAATCCAAGATGGCCGCCGAACCATCTGACCAATCAGCTTCTTCTTTTGATATGCACTATATCTCACATTCCCCAATACTTATGTGAAGTTTCGACTGCATCGGTTAAACAACGGCCGGGATACAGTTGACACAAAATTCGGCGGAATCACACATTAGCAATAACAATAGGTTTGCACGCCTGTGGCTTGCAACCCTAATAATGTCTTCATTTGAAAATTTGACAATTTTGATTCCTCTATCGCGGCGAAACTATTGAACCTACGTAAAAAGGGCGGACACACTTCTGAAAGAGCTGCTTCTGGATAATATAATACTACAAACTATAAGGCTGTACCTATCGTAGTCCCAGAGATATAGGCTCTACAAGATGTGCTCCGTTTCTGACAAAATTCAAGATAGTGGCCAAACCACGTGACTGAGGACCACAATTTTTTGCATATTCATGATCGCCATATCGCAGTGCATATATGTAGCCACTTTCCCCGTCCAAATCCGTCATTTGAAAAACCGACAATTTTGATTGGTCAATGGCGGCCATCTTGTTTAACGGAACAAATTTTCAAATGCAAATCTGAGAGCCCAAATCCATTGAGCATGTGTACCAAGTTACGAGTCAATCGACCCAGCGGTTCCAGAGGAGAAGATCTTGAAAGGTTTTAGGAAAATCCAAGATGGCCGCCGAACCATCTGACCAATCAGCTTCTTCTTTTGATATGCACTATATCTCACATTCCCCAATACTTATGTGAAGTTTCGACTTCATCGGTTAAACAGCGGCCGGGATACAGTTGACACAAAATCCGGCGGAATCACACATTAGCAATAACAATAGGTTTGCACGCCTGTGGCTTGCAACCCTAATAATGTCTTCATTTGAAAATTTGACAATTTTGATTCCTCTATAGCAGCGAAACTATTGAACCTACGTAAAAAGGGTAGACACACTTCTGAAAGAGCTGCTTCTGGACAATATAATACTACAAACTATAAGGCTGTACCTATCGTAGTCCCAGAGATATAGGCTCTACAAGATGTGCTCCGTTTCTGACAAAATTCAAGATGGTGGCCAAACCACGTGACTGAGGACCAAAATTCTTGCATATTCATGATCGCCATCTCGCAGTGCATATATGTAGCCACTTTCCCCGTCCAAATCCGTTATTTGAAAAACCGACAATTTTGATTGGTCAATGGCGGCCATCTTGTTTTACGGAACAAATTTTCAAATGCAAATCTGAGAGCCCCAGATCCATTGAGCATGTGTACCAAGTTACGAGTCAATCGACCCAGCGGTTCCAGAGGAGAAGATCTTGAAAGGTTTTAGGGAAAATCCAAGATGGCCGCCGAACCATATGACCAATCAGCTTCTTCTTTTGATATGCACTATATCTCACATTCCCCAATACTTATGTGAAGTTTCGACTTCATCGGTTGAACAGCGGCCGGGATACAGTTGACACAAAATCCGGCGGAATCACACATTAGCAATAACAATAGGTTTGCACGCCTGTGGCTTGCAACCCTAATAATGTCTTCATTTGAAAATTTGACAATTTTGATTCCTCTATAGCAGCGAAACTATTGAACCTACGTAAAAAGGGTGGACACACTTCTGAAAGAGCTGCTTCTGGACAATATAATACTACAAACTATAAGGCTGTACCTATCGTAGTCCCAGAGATATAGGCTCTACAAGATGTGCTCCGTTTCTGACAAAATTCAAGATAGTGGCCAAACCACGTGACTGAGGACCACAATTTTTGCATATTCATGATCGCCATATCGCAGTGCATATATGTAGCCACTTTCCCCGTCCAAATCCGTTATTTGAAAAACCGACAATTTTGATTGGTCAATGGCGGCCATCTTGTTTTACGGAACAAATTTTCAAATGCAAATCTGAGAGCCCCAGATCCATTGAGCATGTGTACCAAGTTACGAGTCAATCGACCCAGCGGTTCCAGAGGAGAAGATCTTGAAAGGTTTCAGGGAAAATCCAAGATGGCCGCCGAACCATCTGACCAATCAGCTTCTTCTTTTGATATGCACTATATCTCACATTCCCCAATACTTATGTGAAGTTTCGACTTCATCGGTTAAACAGCGGCCGCGATACAGTTGACACAAAATCCGGCGGAATCACACATTAGCAATAACAATAGGTTTGCACGCCTGTGGCTTGCAACCCTAATAATGTCTTCATTTGAAAATTTGACAATTTTGATTCCTCTATAGCGGCGAAACTATT
>JAVTVY010035157.1:0-13994 GCA_036873755.1 Hanleya hanleyi | reverse complement strand
TGTGTATCTTTCTTTAATGTGTGATAAATACACATATCCTTCTTGCGGGATCTGTGTTCTGTAGCTTTCTTGACTGTATAATCTGTGATCTGTACGTCTGGACGTGTACTGTACTGTTTATAATCTGTGGGGCTTGATTTGCTTGTAATGTGTGATAAATACACATATCCTACTGGAATCTGTGTTCTGTTTGTTTCTTGTGTGGTCTGTGTGCTGTATCTTTCTGTCCTGTAAGATCGGTCATCTGTACTTGTCTCTTTCCAGCTGGACGCCGTCCGTGTAGCCGTCTGCGGTCTTTTTGCTGGGCCCCCGGAATACACGATTTACCGACGTTTCTTGATGAAAGCAGCACGCCCGCCTGTAACTTGACTTTCTCCGCCCGGCTGTAATCACGGTGCTCGTTCTCGCCCGTATAGCGTTGCACGGCCGTCTGCGTCGTTGTATTATGGCAGTGGAAGTTTGGCTTATTTATCTCTGTATTAGTGCAGTTGCATATTTCAGGGGGTGGAGGGAATCCCTAACTTTTGCCATATACCGCTTCACGGTCAACAAAATCGACCATAAATATTGTGGCTTTAGTCCCAGTGCAGCGGGATAGCACAGCAATAATGTCGAAATTATCAACCTACTGGTATAGACCTGAAAGCCCTATTTTATACTGAAGTTAGACCATGCAAGTTGCCTAAATGTGCTACAGGCAAACACATGTCTCATTACAGTATTATAGAATACCCCACAGCTACATACAACACGCCAGTCGAACGTGTTCCCTAAATTATAGTATAACCACAAACACGTTTCCACACCGAAAATGCGAGCTGCAAATTCTCATTGGATTGGCGTGTTTTACAGGTTACACTAGCTACAGGATCTATAATCTTTTAGACTCCCAGGCCAAAACACCGCATTTACGGCCCAACCGTAAATTACGCCAAAATCGAAAGTTACAGGCTGTACCTGGACGTAGTTCCTCCAGCTCTGTCTTTCTGGTCTCTCCTCGATTGGAATGTCTCACGAGCTTATATAGCCGGGGCTCTTCTCCACCCCCCCGGAGACGTGGCGAAACCCGGAAAATCGCCTTCCCAGCGAAATTACAGTTCATCGTCCATAAATGGGAATGCCATCCCAATCCATAGTCCGTAAAGAATTTTCCACATAACAGGCAACACCTATCTCGCGCTGGTAAGCGAGAAACACGAGGAAATGTATTTTCACCCACTGGCGCTCCCGAACTGGCTCTTCCATCCTTCCAGCGGTGACACACTCCCCTCCGATTCGAACGGTCCAATCACAAACGGTTAACCGTTACAAACATATCAGTGCTGTCTTGTGGTATTAATGGTTTAATCACGCTTTTTCAGAAAATATATACATACAAGTGATTTGGTTTGAAGATTTCACGACAATTGGTGGCCGAAAAGCGGACCAGTTGTTTATTCCCTGCAGAATAGAAGAATGAATGGAGAGCACCGAAAATGGGTGAAAAAAAATCTAGGGATCAGGTTGGTGTATTGAGCGCTCTTTGGTGTACTTCTTAGCGGCGGCATTGACATTGACATTGGCTGAGATTCGTCGTTACCTTCCGTCAAATGAGAATCCAATCAAAACTCCTTTTGCCAGTTTATTGCCGGCAATTTAAGATCTCTTACATATTGTATAACTTATTTCTCATTCAAATTTTTTACCCATTCCAAATAATTCCTGAGGGATATTCTAATTATAACAGAAAAAGACTTCATATTCCGAAGGATATGATGTCCTTGGTAGTCCATTGTGTACTTGTGAACGGACGTTCGGGTAAAGAGAGTGAACAGAGGAAATACATGAACTGGGTGTAAGAAATTACCGAATAGCTTTCACAGAAACATAACAGGAAGTATATACGTTCAATGACGCAAGGAATCATGGTGCACGGAATCTTGCTGTTTGAAATCACTTTATATGTTTGCTATACCCAGAATGCCGAAATGTGTAATGACAAATGGAAAAGAAGGTATAAATATTTATTAACGCCTTGAGAGGACAACATTGCCTGAACGTTAAGATGATATCACAATCCCTGCTGTGTTTTAACAGCATTGTTATATTTGTTTTCCATTTATTTTGAGTGGTAAAATACCCGTGGGGTATTTGGAGGAACGAAAACCCATTTAATAAATTTTATATTCGCCTCCTGATAAAAATCCAGATACTATAGTATGTTACTCTGAGGAATAATCTGCCTACATGCTTCAGTCGATAAACAAGCCGAAGGCGGAACTCTGAGAAGGCGGCTCATTACCCTTTATCGTACTGCAGTCTCCAGGTAGTTTAGTTCTGGTTCTCAAATCCTTACGGCCCGAATTTACCATAAACAATATTTGTGTGCATAAGTTGCCCAGAGAAAGATAGCACTGGCAGGACGTGTTTATAACAATTAGCGTTAAACAGCATCAATGCGAAACGAACATATGAAACATTTCATAAGAACTTCATCAAATTCGACTCCCTGTCGTTTGAGAGCAGAGTTTATTCTAAATTATTTGAAAGCAATTGCTTTAAATTCAGTGATATGTTTTATCATTCATTGTTATATTTCCGATGGTTTGATTTCTGTAGATAGTGATTAATAGTGCTCGTTGATATACAGTTGAATATGTCTGGACTCGACGTCAAATTGATTGATTTTTTGTAATTCTCTCTCTCTCCAGTCACATCACCACAGAACTTGCTGTGCTGAGTATCGACCAAGAGCAATTTGATACCAATATGAATTAGTGGTTTCGACGTTCAGATTTAGCTAAAAATGGATGATGGCGATGTATCTTGACGTAATCATCCTCCATATGTAGGTCGGTATTATTTGTCAGACAAACTTTGACTACTGTGTTTTGTGACTATTGTAATAACGCGGTTACTTTTCTCAAATTGTGTCCATAAGACAGGTGATATAATGAAATACATTTTACCAAAGTGAAAATGAGACTTATTGGTGGTCAGAATAAGGTGACGTGTTTTATTTGTTTGGCTTAACTGTTTCATAAACGTGCGCCATCCCTCACGTTAAATTGCAGTTTCTGGTGATCCGTGGCTTATGTACTGTACATTCAACAGCTCCGGGCCACGTGTTTGTGGCAACTCATCTCAGGGATCAGTTTTCATCTTTGCTGTGAGATATTTGTAGTATACAAGCGTCTAGTCCGTCATTCAATATTCAGTCGTCGTTCATTAAAGAATTTCCGTGTCCATAATTCAACGACCTACTATGGGGGCCGTGTGAGCATATCACTGAAGATGTCCACATGAAGAGCTACATGTACAATAAAAGCGTGGCGTTTGGTTCTTGTGGTATTTTTAGATATGCAATCAAGATTATATTGGTCTGTGGGGTGAGATGAATTCTTGTCACCATCATGCCCGGCATCTTTTCCAGCACCTTATACAATGTATGTTGCGTTTTAATTGGTTCTTGTGGTGTTTTGAGAAAAATACAGTCTACAGTATATTTGCCTGTGGGGTCATATGACTTTTTGTCAGTACGCCACTATCGTTTTCCACCACCCTTTTTATGTTTCGTTTAATTGTTGCCTGTATGTGGTGACATTCCGCTGGTGGACGTTTCGTCCCCGAGGCTTACCCTCTGTACGAGTCATTGTGGTTGTAGTTTTGTGACTTGTAAATATTGTGAGGAATGAAGCGCTTGATCAGCGTCGGGCTTCACAGATATTTAATCTGAATAAGAAATTCTCTAATTTAGTACCCCTCATCTGAGCCGTTTCGTCTGTCTGATGATCACATATTTCATCATTTTCCATTAGATCACTTGATAGGGTTATTACATCATCGCCCTGAAATATTTGCATCTAATACCACTCAAGCCGGCGCTAGGGGCTGTGTTGTCATGCCACTCAATATATCCACATGAATTGGAGCGATATGCAAGCACCCACAATACACTCACAATAATAAACACCGACAATAATCATCATCTACAAGGACTGGTATACAAATCATCACAGGGATCAGTTTGGGTTCTTCTGATGTTTTTAGGAATACGTAGTTGGTATATTTGCCTGTGGGGTCATGGCTTATTGTTAGTACTCCGGCATCGTTTTCCACCAGCCTTTTAATGATGCGTTTAATATAAGGGGTTGAATGGCTGGTTTGAATAACAACGATCCAACTGGCAACCTATAGTCTGGGTATCCATCATTGATACGGGCTGTATTCGGTAGTCTATATACGTATGACTCGGTGCCCATTGGACCTATATTGTTTCAATTGTCTCAAACTGTTAATATATGCACACACCGCCCCTCCGTGGAATGTTCAGCACGTAAACATTTCGTAAGTTTCAACATGTCCATATTATATATGCATTTGATTTGATAAAAGCTGTTACGATAACAGAGAAATTAAAAACTTGCTCAAATGAAAGATTTAAAAGTGCACAATAATTATTTTGAATCACCGATTGGGTTCGTTTTAACTGGAATTAAGAGCAAACGCGGTTATCTGCTGGAGAATCTGATTTTTTTCCAGAAAATTAGACGATCTTATTCTTTGAAATACACAGTAGTAGTGGTGATGGACGTAACCAAATGTAAATGTATTCGTGGAAAAACAGTTGACTGAAATCATTCAGTTTATATCATTGTGTTTAGCCAGAGGTTAAAAACACGCTAATGCATTATTCAACGCACACTGACGAATCTGTTGTGCAATAAGGCATTAAATGCACCAAGTGATTTATCAAATCATGCCAATTTAACAAAGATAGAAATCGATCGATCTACCAAGTTTTTTACTATATATTCATGGGAAACTGGAGCAATATACGTCGCACACAAAATATTTCCATGATTAACTTCTTGGTAAATCCGCTATGCCTGTTTTGACTGTCTCCGCTGAATCAGCTCCATCTGATAAGGTATATCCAATATCCTACCTCGCGGCGGTATCTATATATTTAACCGTCCCTGCCGCCCTGTCTACTGCAAGACGTTGTATGTGATTGTAAGTGATTTATCTTCAGTCCCGTTGGCCGTCGTTAGATGTATTTGCTGACAGAGGACGAATTCAAGAAACATTTAAAATGTAATATCCTCAAATGATTTGCCATTTCTTACACGAACAAGAACACATTTGTATACTATGATTATGATGTTAATGGTTCTTATGGATTGCTCTAGATGTTATTGCAACAAGCAAATTACTAATGAAACACATATCTCACATTATTAGCAAACACATTCAGAATGTTTAGATTTGTAACGGGCATCGAACAAAGGTCTAAATACTCTCCAGAGGTGTATGCATAGTTTCAACGAATTATGTTCTTGTTCTGACAATATAGATATGCTTGATATAGTACTTACACCTCAAAAAGAGTAACGTCTACACGGGATTTTTATGAATTATGAGTTATGTCCAGATATATTGTCGTTAATTCTTACCACGCTCCTGGTATAATATACCGGTATATCGTGCGATCTTATAGTCTACCATGTCTTATTTACCAAAACCTTACTGTACCTCTCGGACTTTATCTCCTACATTTTAACATCCTACTAATGTGCTAATCGGTCCTGCAAGGACTGCCTTATTCCCCAGACACCTGTTCTCAATTCTAGAGAAGGATATTTTTTCTAATCTTAACAGGTTAAGCCCTCATAACTATCCCAAAGAATGCATAAGTAACCCCGATTCGGCAGCCATTGTAATGTAATCTGTATGTGATAATAAGAGGAGAAAGTGCCGTTCAAACCCTCTGAGTCGGTCCCGTTATCGATTAGTCGAGACAATATAAGCGCCATACTCGGGGAATGCAAAACAAGCATATTGTTAGATCCTGTGGAAAACGTGTCGATTTCAATCCACGTCATAAAACGCGATATCCTGATAGTAATGTGGAGCAATCAAAATAATATATATCTTTTAAAGGAAAAGTCTAGTTTAGAGTACTATCTTTAGGACCCCAATATCGATAAAGAAAAAAGTCAAAATATCACTAGTAACAGAACCAATTATCCAGAACAAGTTAAAAAATTCTCGATGCCATCTGTCACTCGAACCCATTAAGTTTAATAGACGTTTGGAGGTCTGTAAAAGCGTCTAAATTCGATCTACTCTGATATTTCTGGATATAATGAAACAAGACACGAAAAAAACGATGATTACACATTCAACGTAAATATATTAGAAAGAACTGAAATGCATATATGAATGTATCTGTGCCCTGAAAAGTGCGAAATTGCAGTAGTTGATTTAACCATTCATCGGGTGAGATTATTGAGGGGGATAAATCGTTCCTTGAACTAAAACTTGGCTGAGTACCTGTACGAAACAACAATAACAACATTAGATCTCCACCATCGTAGGTGATTAACACTACATGCGGGGTCTCTGCTGCACGTCAAGCTCTTACCTATTCATGGGACTTGGTGCTCTTTCGCCTATATGCAGAATTGTCAAAAATAACCATTTCAAGTCCCATTTCTGCTCATCCGTCAAAGGACGAACTGCTAGATTTGGATAATATAATCGACCCTGTGAAGGATATAAACCTCCTTCACTGGAGTTGAAGGAAAGCACTGACTTACTCACATGCCGGCTGTACCACAAGATATATAATAACTATAATGATATACACGTTTGGGGTAGCTCAGTTAGGCTTTCAATTATACATACGGCACCGCCGGTACTAACTGGATATATTTAGACAGGCATCGGGCCACACATTCTTGTGCACTGAATAAGATCTTGCATTCGACAAATATATCATTAACGGCTCGTTCAAACGGACTCATCTCTCACCAATTTCCATCAGAGGACTTGATAAATCTATTACATCATCGCACTTGAATATTTTTTATCTAATATCGTTCAAGCAGGTGTAAAAGGCTCATAGGCTCAAAAATGACCTCCGTATGATAAACTAAAAATTCACGGAGGGTCAAGTTTCATTTGATTGTAGTTCCAGAAATAGGAAAGAAAGTTTGGTAGGTGATGGCCACAATGGCCCCCAGGCCATGTAGGGTTAACAATCAATCAATCAAGTTTATTGCACGACTCTTGGTATACAAAAGTATGGCAAATATAACAAAACAAGTGAACAAAGATGAACGGTAAAATATATACATGAAATATGTGGGGATGACCACATAGGGGTTAAGTATGCGACTGGCAGTATAATATGGTAGCAGAATCAGTTTACTCTTTTTGTGTACATGTTGTGGATAGCCGCAGAGGTTTCAATGAAGTAGGGATTGTTTTCAGGATTTAGCAGTTTGTCCAGGATCGTTTTAGGGGGTAGGTTGTCGCAGTCCGGGAGGTGTTTAATATTTCTTTTCGTAGTTCTTTGAAGGTTTCACAGTGGATTAAAAAATGGGCTTCATTCTCCACATGGTTACTCGTGCACTGTTTACAGATTCTGTCTGATCGATCGATGTCGTGATATCTGCCAGTCTCGATCTCTAATTTGTGGCTACTAATTCGTAGTTTTGTAATAGTGTATCTGTGGTTTGGCTTTGTTAAGTTAAGATATTCCTGACTGCAGTAAGTTTTGTAGATTTGGGATAGAGTTGTGAGTTTACCGCCAGTTTGGTTGTTTAGTAATTCAGAGAAGTAGTAGTTCTGGTATTGTTCTTGGAGCTTTAGTTTAAGTGAGCTGAATGTGGAGTTTGATTGTGATTTAGTCATAGGTTGTGTTATTTCGTGTGTGTCTGTTTTGGTTTGCTGCATGAGTGTTTTGACGGAGTTCTCCCAGTTATGTTTAGTTTGTGGATTGATGCTGTAGTAGAGATGGGCATCATTTAAGAGTTTGTTATCAGTGGTGCATACTCGTTGATAGTATTTTATTGTGGCTTTACAGATATCTAGAAATATGGGATAAAGACCAAGTTCGGCTCTACAGGCAAGGTTGGATGTTCGTTTTGGTGTATGGAGGCAAAACTTGGTGAATTTAATTTGTGTTTGTTCATAGGGCATTTTATTTATTTTATTTACATTGAGCCAATAGTTGTCTTCAGGTCGGTTGAAGATTTTATTGTTAAGACCCCAGATTTCACAATTGTATAGGATGATGGGTTTTATTAGAGTTTGGAATAGTTTTGTTTGAATATGAATGGGTATGGAGCAGTTCTGACAGATTTTGTGTAGTTTGAATAAGGCTTTCCGCCCTTTGAGGTTAAGGTCATTAACAGCGTCACCGAATTCTCCCTTGTCGTTTATGATGATTCCTAGATATCTATATGTGGTACAGTTTTGTAGTGTAATGGGACCGAGGGTGAATGATGGTTGAACTTGTGTAATGCGTTTTCTTTTCTGTAGGACCATGGTTTTCGTTTTTTCAGTGTTGATGTTGAGGTGCCAGATTTGACAATAGTTATTCAGGACGTTTATTGAATTTTGGAGACCTTCCTTGGTTTCTGACAGGATTACAAGGTCATCAGCATAAAGTAGATGAGAGATTTTCTGGTTGTGAAGGAGTGGGGGGTCATTAGTATCAGCAGATAGATCAAGGTCATTTAGAAAGATATTGAAAAGTGTAGGACTCAAGTTGTCCCCTTGGCGAACACCTACTGTACTCTTAATTTGTGGAGATAAAGTTTTGTCTAGTTTTACCTGCAATGTTATTTTATTGTGCATATCCTTTTTTATGCTGTAAAACTTTCCTCCTATTCCTAGACGTTGTAATTTGAGCAACAAACCTTCGTGCCAGACGGAATCGAAGGCTTGTTGTAGGTCGACAAAGCAGAGAAAGAGTGTTTTGTTTGAGTTTTTTATATATTTGTTCACAAGGGCGTTTATTATGAAAAGGTTGTCAGTTGTTCTGTGGTTCTTTCGGAATCCAGCTTGGGCATCTGAGATAATTTCGTTATCGTCGAGGAAGTTACTCAGTCGGTTATTCAGGAGTTTTGTGAAAAGTTTGCCAATCGTATTTAACAGAGTGATTCCACGATAATTACAAGCTTGGGTTATGTCCCCTTTTTTGTGGATAGGTTGGATGTACCCATGTGCCCACTGTGTTGGAAAAATTCCTGCTTGCAGAACTTCGTTGAATAATTTGGTTAAGGGTGGTAGTAGAATATCCATTCCATATTTTAATAGTTCATTTGTTATTTGGTTTGGTCCAGGTGATTTGTTGGATTTTAATGATTTTAAGGCAGTTTTAACTTCAGAGTATGAGAAATGTGCCGAGAGAGTTGGGCCTTTTTGATTACTTTTATTTTCGAGATGTTGAAGTTCTTCTTTAAGGGGGATGTCGGTGTCAAGGCTCAGATTTGTATTATTTAAGGAGTTGAAATGGTTGAAAAGGTCAGACATGTTTGCGCCCGCGGAGACAGTGGGGGTGTCCATTTTGTCTAGTGAGTCTATGATATTCCAAAATTCTTTTGTTTCTTGGTTGTTAAGGTTACTAAGACATGTTATTAAGTCGTGTTTGTAACATTTTTCTTTGTATTGGAGAAGTTTTTTGTAGTTTTTCTTGTGTTTGTTGTATGTTTGTCTAAGATGTTGGTTCCAGGGATATTTAGACAGTTCCTTACCTAGTTTGATGACTACTGCTCTGGTATCCTTACAATCTTGATCAAAGTATTTCTTATGGGGTCTATTGCGTTTTTTATTATTTTTTCTATACTGGGTACATCTATTTGGAATTGTTCAATTTCTTGCATGTAAAATTAGATCCACTACACTGGCATTTAGATTATCTATGCCGGTTTGGTTGCTTGGAAAGTCAGTTTGCATGAATTTTATTAATTGTTCGTTAATTTCTGGTTGCAAAAGGGCATTTTGGTATAGGTCTTTATTTTCCTGCGTGATTTTTGGAGGGCGATTTGGCAAGGGTTCAGTTTGGATATGTTTTGATGGATTCGTCTTGTTTCGGCTACATTGTATGTAACAAACTATTTGACAATGTCTGGATAAGTAGTTGACTGGTTTAATTTGCATGCTGTAGATATAATTATTGAGGGTATCATTACATATAAATAGATCGATGGCGCTGCTTCCACTATGGTCGTGATATGTGAAGTTTCCTATAGTATCACCAGTTTTTCTTCCATTTAGGATTCTCAGCTGGGCAGCTATGCATAGGGAAATAAGTTTTTCCCCATGTTCTTTTACTGTGCTGTGCGTGTCAAGGTTATTTCTGGGGATTTGTTGGTCAGCTACATAGCTTACAGGAAGGTCTAGGAACTTGTCAGAGTCGTTCCAAACAAAGTCTTGTAGTTTTCCTAGGCGGGAGTTGAAATCGCCCATGAGAAATGTATTTCCTAGTTGGCTGTATCTTTGAACTTGTCGTTCCAAGTCAGAGAATTGGTCATCATAGTATTTTGAGTCAGCCGGTGGGATGTAACAGGTTGCTAGGAACAGGTCTTTTCCCCAACCCATGTTGTTGGATGATATTTTTATCCAGCATATGTTATTGGATTTGTGTATGAGGGTAAGGGAGGGTTTTAGGTATTTTTTATACAGAATAACAATGCCACCAGATTTTCTGCCAGTCGCACACTTACCTGTTGCTGGAATAAAGATGTAAGTGTAATCTCCAAAAGCTGGCTGCTTTATCATTTCTTTGCACACACTTTCATCAATAGTCCAAGTTTCTAGCAATCCAATTATGTCACAGTTTGTAATATTGTCACTGAAGAAATCATCCGTAGATTTCTTCCTTAAACCATCAACGTTCCAACAGCTGACCTTCAGCATAGAGTCCATGGTAACAATGATGTAAAATGGAGGTTGTACATGTACCTGTGCACAGGAATTTGAGATAAACAATAATGGCATATACCTAAAATAATTTGTTGCAAGATATAAGGAAAATACTAAGCGTTAATAATAATAATAATTTCAGACTATTTTACATGATGTCTGGGATATACTACATGTGTAAGTGAAATGATTTAATAAGGCAGAAGGCAGAGTCTGGATGCTTTACTTAATTTTAACATACATTATCTTAATTATTTTAGAATAGAAGTCTTACAGATTTACTACTTTTCAACATGATGACTAAGACCAAGCTATTTCTGGTATTTTGTAGGGTTTTGGAAAGCACTATGTTGAAATGCTATAATACACCTAAAGTATAGTAATACAGATTGTTGCTTTTCATTCACTTTAGATTGTGTGAACTGATTCATACATGTATGAATATATATCAGATCGGTAATACATAAACATATAATAAGGGCAAGATTAAGGCAAACAAAATGAATTCAGGTCACATGAGAAAAAGAAAATCAATATCACATCATTACGGTTGATTTGACACAATATTGAGGACTATGATTAATGCGGTTTAATAAAAAAATAAAAAAAATAAACAAAAATTGGTTCACTGACTGTTTATCACATTACATTTTTCTGCAGTATGCGTGCACTAAGATCAGATGCAGATTAGTAGCGTATCGCTTTGAGCAGTATAAAGTTTCAAGTATCTATAAAGTTGAGCACTACATGTCTGGCATGCACTAATGTTGGTGATGGTCATGTTCGAAGATTATACAGGCACAGATGGGGGCACATTCATCTTGTACGCATTGGCCATGGAGGCGTTGAGGAAATGCCAAAACGGAGCCCACATATTGGCTTGCACAGGAGGAGGTGGGGGTTGTGACCATGGCCCCACCCAGTGTGGTGAAGGATGACTAGGTGGTGATGACGGGGTCGCCAGCGTTGATGAGTAAGATGATCCAGCAGGAGTAGAGCTATAGATATTTGGTGATGTGCTTGGGAAGGAATTTGCGGGGTTTAACGATTGAGACGGTGGCCTCTGGCGGGTGTTTTCGTGAGTGGGAATGCCGTACTGTGTTTCCTTCATTCCCAGGATGGGATTCACTGTCTGTTTCAGGTTTCTCACCAGTAGTTTGATGCCCTTGCTGTTAAGATGGATGCCATCATATCCCATGTGTTCAGTAGCACTGATGTTGTTGTGTGACACAAACTGAACATTACATTCGGTACATAGCTGCTGTAGGTGGGTATTCACAATGTCTGTCTTGAATTGGTCAATGTTGTTGGCAGGAATACTCATGATTACAATATTTGCAGTTGGGATAACCCGCTTGGTCGCGATGATGAGTGTTCTGTAGTCTTGAGTAATGGTCGGTGTGTCAGCTCGATCAAGGTCATTGGTGCCAACCAAGAATGCTATGCACTTTGGGTGCGAAGATTGGCTTGTTTTGAAACCCTCAATGTACCTGGTCGCACCTGCAATGCTTTTGTTCTTCAACTCTGTTACTACCACAGTTTTTCGTACATAGATTTTACTGGGTTCCAAGTGTCTGACATTAGAGTTCCCCACTATAAGTAGGTCCTGTTGTTTGTGTGAACTGGTCGAGGGTCTGAAATTCTGATCACGGGTAATGGTTTTCCACTGAGACTCTGAATGTTGATTAACTTGGGGATCATGCAGTTTGGCTTGCGTGGGGGGATTAAGAACGTCTCGCGTCAAGGTGGAGTCCTGATTTGCAGCGGCTGATGTACAGTTTGGTTCAGATGGAGTCACAATGATCAATGGTGTGGCCTCTTATGTGGGGCGGTTCTTGTGTTGATGTTGCTGAGTTAGAGACGCCAGCTGGTGGCATCCCACGAACCGCTGTAGCCGAGCTACAGGCCTCGATGACATGTGAACTTGGAGATAGGATTTTTTTTCAGGAAATAAACTGATTTGTCCAGTTTGCGTACATTCGTCCGACGTATCTACATGATCTACTGCGGTTTGAGTTGAGAGATCTTGTCCATGTTGTCTGTTGACTTCCCACTGAGAGGCAGAAGCAAGGTCTTTGATTAACTGATTGTTTTCAGACAGTTTTCTGTTGAAACTATCAGTCAGTTTGTTCAGTTGTTTCTCAAGCGAGATTTTCGTCTTTTGTATTTCTGATGTAAATTGTTGTTGAATCTCCTGAAGTTGATCGATGGGTGTTGCCTTATGTTGATTACTAATGGAGATTTTGATGTCCGTAAGTAATCCAGTAAGTGAGCTTTCAATATTCCCAATTCTAGTAGCTAGTTCAGTGTACTCAAGGTGTTGGCTTTTCATTATGTGCGCCTTGCTGAGGAGGGAATGTCTGACAGACGGGCTAACACTTCGCGAGGGTGCATCCGATTTAGGCGATGAAACTGTGCGGTTGTCACTGCGGGGTGGCGTGGTGGGGCAGGCATCTGTATCGGCTAATGACCCTGCAAGTTGCGTTCTCATTGTCAACTATCTTGTTGATTGTTGATATAGAACTATCAGCACCTGATGTTTCGTTTTGAGTCCGTACTAGTGTTGAGTCGATGTTCTTGGTGGCAGGCTGGTTATGTGGGGATGCTTTGGGAGCTGAGTTTTCAGAATGGAAATTCAAAATTACTGGTCCCGCTGACGTGCCTTCTGTTGTGCTGCCTGAACTAGTTGTTGGAGCAGTCTGGTTTGTAGAGCGGATTTCCATAGTACATGTGGCACGTTCATCAACTTCTTTGATTGAAGTTGATGTTAGCGGTTCCGGAAGTTCGAGGAGTCGAACAATCTCACTGGGTTTGTGCATTTCATTAGCAGATTGTTTTTTTAGTTTCTCTGAGATCTCGTCAACTGCTGCTTTCAGTCTGGTGAACTCAAGGCGTGCCCATTCTTGACAAGACATTCCCTGGATTAGTACTTTGCAGGTCGTGTGGTATATTGTTATTGTCACTTGTTTTGATCCTAGGATTGTAACTTTGACCACTGTTTTGAATAGATTTGCAGGTAATACATTTCGGAATGTATAATCGTCATCGTCGCCGACGGTCATTGTTTGTTTGTCAGTGTCGAAATCAACCCAATCCATATCTACTTCGTCCAGGGCACCAAGGATCTCATAGCATCTAATGTGAAGGACTTTTCGCCAGATGGTCACTTTGGATTTATCCGTAGTGTGCGTCATTTGATTAGGGTCTTTCCTCTTTTGTAGAGCAGGATCTATGGGATTTGTTCTACTGCCATCACTGCGAGGAACAAAGGCGTCTTTGTTTTGTCCGGTTAACAA
>JAVTVY010035156.1:0-14229 GCA_036873755.1 Hanleya hanleyi | reverse complement strand
GATAAGGATCGGGACGGAAGCGTGGGTCATTCGAACGATCAGATACGGCTATCGCCTATTGTTCGACACGCTTCCTCCCTTGACTGCTCATCCCCTTCCGTCTCGTATACCATTACGAACGGGTCATCTATCAGCGATACAGTCCTCTGTGGACAAGCTGATAGAGAAGGCAGCTGTAATAGAGCTTCCGGTTTCGGACACGTCACCTGGGTTCTATTCGCCGGTCTTTCTGGTCCCCAAGAAAGACACGTCCGAGATGCGCATGGTTATAAACCTAAAGCGCCTCAACAAGGACTACCTCACTCCACCGCCACACTTCCGCATGGAGTCCTTCCGGTCTATCCGGTCGGTACTTGGACAAGGGGAATGGCTGACTTCTCTGGATTTAAGGGATGCATACCTGCATATCCCGATACATCCGGGGGACAGGAAGTACTTGAGATTCATGGTCGGCAAACGACGCTTCCAAATTCAAGTGCTTCCGTTCGGCCTATCCACTTCCCCTTGGGTGTTCACTCGAGTGTTTACACCAGTGGCACAATTCCTGCACAGTCTAGGTATAAAGTACCACTTTTATATCGACGACTCCCTGCTAAGGAATGCCTGCAAGGAGCAGTTAATCCTAGACACCCAGTTTGTCTTAAGGATGTTGACTTCTCTGGGATACATCCCACACGAAGAGAAATCAGAGCTGATTCCTTCACAAAGGCGTAAATTTCTGGGGGTGGAATACGATACGCTACGAGCTCTCGCCAAACCCCCAGAAGATCGATGGCTAAAGATAACGACGAAGATACCTCAGTTCCTCAAGTTATCTCAGGCCAGGGCTTTACACTTTGCTGCGATAATCGGCCTCTTGACCTCAACACAGGACGTAACACCAAGAGGGCGGTTACAGCTTCGTCCCTTAATGATTTACTTCAATCATCAATGGGTCGAAAGGCAGTTGAATCCGTGGATACCTGTAACACCGCTAGTCAAACAATGCCTCCAATGGTGGCTGGATCCACTCAACGTTATGCCAGGTGTGTCCCTACTTCCGTTTCATCCGTCACATCACCTGTTCACGGACGCATCTATGGAAGGATGGGGAGCCCACCTCGAGTCCAAGTCGACATCCGGGTTATGGACAATCGAGGAACGCTCGTATCATATAAACGTGTTGGAGTTTATGGCAGTGACACATGCCATCCGCACGTGGGTGAGCGTATTGACCGACAAGAACCTGCTAGTTGCGACGGACAACACAACAGTTGTGGCCTATATCAACAAGCAGGGGGGGACGAGATCTCCGCAATTACAAAGCCAAGCGGAAATCTTTTTCGGTCTGTGCTGGGACAACAACATATCGGTGTTGGCCAGGCACATCCCGGGGGTACTGAACGTCTTAGCGGATTCGCTTTCACGACGGAATCAGATAATTCCCACGGAGTGGCAACTTCACCCAGACATACTAAAACAAATAGCTCATGTCTGGGAGATGCCACACATAGATCTGTTCGCCACTCGGCGCAACAATCTACTGCCCCTGTTCATGTCGCCGGTTCCGGATCCGACGGCATATGCAGTGGACGCACTATCGCAGGACTGGTCAAGGATGGTAGCATATGCGTTACCTCCTCCAGCTATCCTAGCGAAGGTACTTCAGAAGATCCGCGAACACATGTGTGTCGTTTACCTGATTGTTCCGTGGTGGCCAGCAAGGCCGTGGTTCCCGGAACTATTGGATCTTCTGGTAGATGTACCAAGACAGCTTCCGGTATGGCACAATCTACTGCGCCAGCCTGGAACGTCGACATTCCACAGCCAACCAGGACTGTTCCACTACCACGTGTGCAAGTGCTCAAGCAGCACTTCGCTCAGGCGGGATTTTCAGCGGAGGTTGGGCGCCGAATGGCACAATCTATTCGACCGTCCTCTTCCGCTGTATACAACTCAAAGTGGGCAATCTTCGATCTTTGGTGTGGAGAGAGGGATATTAATCCATCCTGCGCAACTATCCCTGAGATAGCAGAGTTTCTATTGTACCTGTTCAGGGATAGGGGCCTGGTGCCTGCTACGGTAGAAGGTTATAGAGCGGCCATTGCTCAACCTATTCTACTGGGTACTGGGATTAATCCTTCGACTGATCCAAACTTATCTGCACCAATCAAGTCATACAAGATAACTGGTCAGTCGGCTGTTCCGAAATTACCTAAGTGGGACTTAGCCTTAGTACTTCGGCAATTGGGAGAGCCACCTTTCGAGCCAATAGAAGCTATTGAGCTAAAATATTTATCATACAAAACTTCGTTTTTGTTGGCTCTTGCTTCAGCAGCTAGGGTGTCAGAGCTGCATGCGCTCGATAAAAGGAACATCAGACACTCTAGGAACTGGAGCAAGGTAGTTCTCACAATGGTTCCTGAGTTTGTGGCCAAGAATCAAGCCCTCTACGATTCCATATCTCGAGAGTTCACAATTCCAGCCTTATCTGATTTCCTTTCGTCCGGTCTTGAATCAGACATGTTAATGTGTCCGGTTCGGGCTCTTGCGTGTTACATGAATCGTACAGAGGAGATCAGAGCGGGAAGGAGGCGTTTGTTTATCCCTTTCGATCCCAAAGCCAAACAAGAAATAAGTAAAAACACTATCTCGAGTTGGCTCAAAAATACGATTCGGCTAGCGTACTCCACGGCTACTGATAGGCAAGCCGCGCTTGTAAACGTTTCGGGTCACGAGATTAGGGCATTAGCGGCATCATGGCCTCTATGGACCAACAGATCGGTGACGGACATTATGAGGGCGTGCTACTGGAGGTCAAACACGACATTTGCCTCCTACTATCTCCGGGACATGACGTTGGCATGTAACGACCTCTATTCCATCGGCCCACTTGTGACCGCACAGCGGGTGTCAGGGGGACCGAGGCCAGCATTATAGCTACAAAAGTCCGGGCGTACAGTTGTAACCCTGCTTGCGGGTGAGTGCATTTTTTCTCTCGGCCCCTTTCGAAAAAAAGGGGGGGGCGTATATTGCATCTCAGCCTTGAAGTCAGAGTAGCAACAGAGGTTCCCTGTGTACCATAGGCATACAGGTTATTACTGTTGTATGATGTCATGGATCCTCTGTGAGGTAGAAGATCTATGATTTCTACTTTGAACTAGTCACTATGTATGGCATTTATCACTACCACGGATTGTATCAGTTTGCCCACCTACCTTACGGTGGCATTCTATGCAAAGAGTGGAAGTGAGGTAAGTTTTCAGCGCAAATAACAAAAAAATTTTACAAGTAAATTTTCTGTTATTAAGCTAAAACTTACCTCACTTCCAGTGATGCCCACCCAACCTCCCCGCTATGATACATCCAGACCATGTATCGCAGTGGAACAAGAAGGAAGTAGAATTGTGGGTAGCTATGCAATCAGGTGACTAGCAGGGGAGATAACTGTGTCATTTAAATTCTTACTGTGATATTTCATGTAGACAAGAAATGCAAAGAGTGGAAGTGAGGTAAGTTTTAGCTTAACTCTTTACCCCATGGCCAGACTAAAGATTTGTGTTATCTCCCCTTTCCAGACACTGCCTCAGGCACTGCATGTAGCCCATGGCTAAAAGTAGGTCACCACTGCACTGTCCCCATGAAGCAGACAGCTGATCAGCTCAAAAACAGTGTTTTTTGCTGATGCACTAGCACGTTCAATTTTGAGAATAATTATTCAAGGAAAACTTATATAACATGCAGAAAGAAGAGAAAAAGATTGCAAGTTGTTATCTGAAGTTTTTATTATATATCACTGTACTCCATGTACATGTTTATGGAACTGTATAACACATGTATTTCACATGATTTCATCAATAAAAATTACACAGGATTTCTTCTTTGTGTTTGTTCCTTTCTTTGTCAATGAGAATGATAAAATTATGAATTTAACTATACCTGAATAGGAATTAGGAATCATTTGCACTGTTTATTCCTCTTCCACACCTGGAATGGCTTGGCCAGAATGGTATGCTTGGAAGCATCCATCCTGGCATAAGTTCACGTCACAAATGAGGCAACCATAAACAGTTTCTTTCCGGATTTTTTGCATACTGTGCCATTTGCACCGCCTTTTTCGACCAGTATGTGTGTTCACGTGGGCTATCTGTCGAGCCACCGAGGGCCGGGGAAGCTCGCTCTGAGCGGGTCGTTTCCTGCCACAATACCCACCATGTAAGGCATGGGCGAGCTCTATTCGGAAATCCAAGTGGTGGTAACGCTTCTTGTTTACCCTCCGCTTTGAAACTTGGTTGTACACAATGAAAGCATTGACAATAGCTGAGTTTACAAAAAAGAAAAAAAGGTATTTCCATGCCTTTTTAGATTCCCTGCCCACCCTGTAACCTAGCCTATACTGATCGTGCTTATCTACACCATTCATGTACTTATTGTACTCGAAGAGTGAGTGAGGTTGGTCTACCTCAATCACGTCCCTCCCCTTTCGTCGGTTTGCTTTTTCTTTTTGTTTTGGGTCACTCAAAGTGCTAAGGACATTGACCTGTTTTTTGTCCTGCCAAACTGTGGCTGTAAGCTGTCCTTTTTGCATAGTTTTGTCCTGTCCCCTTGCCATTTTTTTTAGTTTTTTCAATTCAGGTGGCCACCCCTTCCGGTCAGACCGTACAGTCCCTGCCGCATATATCCCCCGAGAATGCAAGTCCTGCATGAGAGTAACACTGTTGAAGTAGTTGTCAAAAAACAACCAGTGAAATTTGTTCTCTAGCCCTCGCGTCAATTTAGTAACAACATTGTGGCCAAGCCCATGCTCGGTACGCCCGGGTGCCTTCCCGAGATACACTTCAAAATCGTACAGGTAAGCAGAGTTGGAGTCGCACAACATCCACACCTTGATTCCACGTTTCACAGGCTTCGCTGGTAGGTATTGTTTGAAACTGAGGCGACCGGTAAAGGCTATCATCCCTTCATCTATAGCAATCTCCCGAGATAAGTTGTAGTTGTTTTTGCAGCTCTCTAAGAATGACTCCATCAAAGGTCGAACTTTATACAACCGGTCATATCCTTCCGTGTCACGCTCGGGTTCTGTTTCCCGGTCACTCGCATGGAAGTATCGAGTGATTTCCTCATACCTGAAAAATAGAAATGCACAAAGAAATAATAAAATCATTTGTATATGTTATTGTTGGCCTTTGTCAGTGTTATTTTTCCTGAAATATTTTAAATCTTTGAAAAAAGCACGTTGTAAACAGACTTCAAGTGTTCAGCAAATTTAAGTTTCGCAGCTCGAATGAAAAGAAATTTGTTGATGAATGGGGAAGGATCAGGTTTATCCAAAATTTAAAAATTTATTGTAAAAGGAGTGGTATGTAAGAAAAGTGCCTGGAAAATTGCAGGCTTATGCCTGTATTTTCGCAGAAAAATAACACACAAAAACTGTGAGGAAATAAGAAATACAAAATTTTCACCTCATCACCCCCCCCCCCCCCTCCCCCAAATGGGTGAAATTTAATCCGACAACAACACGACCATTTGACTTTTTTTTTTTTTTTTATGTACAACAAAAGTATTATTTTTCCGAGTCTTACCTGTTACACTGCATGGTTCCTTTGAATCCCGGATTTCTGATGAAGGTATCTTTTGACCAATAATGTTCATAGGCTGGCTTGTTATCAATCCCCATGAACATGTTCATCGCCAGGTAAGCTTTGATTTCGTCTTCAGAAACTTCAGCCCATCTCGGGTCAAGTTTTTCGTTCTGTATTTTCCACCTAGCGTAACTATTTGTGTCTCGCACAAACTGTCGTATCATTTCCGGGTTGATGAAGAGGTAAAAATAATCTAGTGGAGTAGCCGTGTCCACGTTGAAGTTGTCAGGTAAAACTGGCCCGGGATCAGTCCCAGAAAATGACCGTGTCGTGACCGGGGTAAAGTTCGTTGTCCACGCTAATTCTTCAGTTTCTGGTTGACTTTCCTCGCTGGAAGATGAACTGGTTGAATCAGAATCGGAAAGTTCGATGTCGGAGAAGTCGGAACCAACTTCTCCCCACGTGAAGCCAACGAATTCACCTGACGAGTCACTGTCGTGACCGTCCGCTGCCATCTTGAATCCACTTCTGCACGAATCCACGCACTGCCTTCTTTTCCCGCGTTTTTATCTATTTATATCGGAAATAAGCCAATCACAGCGGTCTTTACAAGTTGCTTCGATGTCACGTCATTTGTTTTCCGACGTTTCCATGGAAGAAAATCTCGAACTTTACACGATAATGGCGCGAGATGACAGAGACGGCGAAAGACTGTTTCATGGGGACAGCGATGACACGCTGAAAGACGGTTCTATGGGGCAGCGTGCGAGGCGCTCAAAGGCGGTTCTATGGGGGAGCGTGCAAGGCGCTCAAAGGCGGCCGTATGGGGTAAAGAGTTAAGCTTATTCATTTATGGTCTGTTCGCTTTTGAAAGTGGATTGTGTAGCAATTACTTCATCCAGTTTACACTGAAGTTTCAGACATTTGGAGGTCTTACCATTGCCATGATTAGGGCGTTTATGTTTTATCCTTACAGGTTCTGACTCACGAACGTCGTACATGTACACTTAAGACAGCAGACAAACTCCAAAACGCTACAGTACTTTGTACATCAACCAACCTGTCCGAAATAACTCTTGTACACTCATGCTTCCAGAGATGGATGAGAACATCTGTTGTTCGACATTCATCTCCTGCTATAGTCAACATCCCTTCCCAGATCCGAGACAAATCTCTCAAGTTGAAGATATAGTGGAACTTGGCTGGTGTTGGCAACATTTTGATCTGTATTTTCAAAAAAAGTGTGGATATTACATGTGTTTAATTTATTTTGTTTACAAACAGGCTGTCAGGGAAGTTCAAATGCCTTGTGAGCACCACTGCCAGTGCCTGTCATTACTGCCTTAATCATTCACGATCGCATAGAAGAAAAAAAATTTTATGCAGCGAACTAAGCAATCTGTGGATTTGACAGTAGTTGCACAATTGTTCAGAATTAGCCTTGTACAAGAGCACAGTGCGACAGATTTATTTAATTTATTGAATTAGTTACAGTTATTTCATGGTATCAAATAATAATTTCAGTTAATTCTTGGTATCAATCAGGTGCTGTATTCATATACTTGAGAAGACATACAATACAAATCAACTTGTGAAAGATTTTGGACAATACACAGGACACAATTACCTTGACAAGTTGCCACAATACTCGAGTCGCAGCGACCAGCAGCATGATCAGCTCAGATATATCATCACTGAAACGGCTTGGGCAGAAGTAACCACCACCAATAATACCTACAATTATAACAGTTACGTCTTACATGCCAGTTTCCTCTTAAACATTGCCTGAATGAACTACCCACCATGGTTTCAGACCAGCAATGCTGGCAATCTTTATGTCATTTTTATGAAATTTTCTGTAAGTATTCATGCCACAAGGTAAATTTGGAAATTTACCACTGTGCTGCAGGAGGTATTTGAGAATAACATGCAGACATGCTGGTTCCTTTCCAATGAGGCTCCAACTGAACAAAGTGAAAATGCTCAACATTTCCTAAAGTACAATAGTAGGCATACCAAGTTTGATTCCAATAGTCCTTGTCAGTTTGGAGCAGTTTGCTACATAGACAGACCAACCCAACATTATATACATCGATATTTGTATCCCAGACAGTTTTAGCCAATTTTACATGAAATAAAAAAATGTGCTCTGCAATTTTTCAGATTCAAAGCAAGAAGTATGATTTTTATACTAAGAGCCATTGAACATCAGCAACTAGAACACAGGAAGGAAGCAATCAGAGATTGCCCAATTGTATGCCCCCCCCCCCCCACTTCCGCTTTAATCCGACACTGCCCCGCCATTGTTCTGTTCTTTATTGGTTGGTGGAGGCCTAATTTGGATAATTATAAAAATTCTGTTTCAGTCACTTTTTTTGCCATGCTTCACATAATACATATTCCAAGTATCAACCAACAAGTGATAATACGATGTTTCGATGCAAGATGGTCTCCAGGGCTTTCGCCAAATCCGAAAATGTGACCTGGTTATGAGACCTACATTCCTTGGGATTATATTGTGGTGAAATTATGAAGCGATCGGTGAACTTTGAATTTTGCACCCAATTCACTCTTTTTGGAGCAATTTCATACTTCAGGACCTATGTTGTCTGCTTTGGAATGTAGAATAACATATAATATAGCCATTTTCCTGGTCCAAATCGGTTATGGACTGAGATCCAGCCTGGACAAATAAATGTATCCCATTCACTTAGGTTTGATAAACAAAGGGCCATAACTCTTGAAAATACAACCGAAAGCAGAGAAACTTCACGCTGCACACCTATGGGTCACTGACCACATATCACGCAAATTTCATACTTGTCCATACAATATTAACCGAGATCCAGCCCTACAAGTCCCAATTCAAGAAGATTTGATGAAAAAAGGCCATAACTCTTGAAAATATATGCGAAATGTGGAGAAACTTCACGCTGCACAACTACAGGGCACTGACCACATATGCTGCAAATTTCATAATTGTCCATACAATATTACCCGAGATACAGCCCGGACAAGTCCCAATTCACAAAGATTTGAAGAAAAGATAGTGCCACGTGCGCGCGGCACTGTAGCTCATCTGGCTGTAAGTGGAGAAAGCAGCTGTAAGAAAGTTTTACTAAAGAACTGCAACAGATGAGTTTCTAACTTGTGTTGTCCCCTCTGAACACTAAACGATCCATGCAGGAATTTCCTGAGATTTCATGATAACAAAGTTTCATGGGGAATTCAAGATGCGACCATATTGGAATTTCGAATGGAACAAAAAAGGTATCTTGTACAGCTGGACCACAAGGGGAACCTGACTGTACCCAATTTGACAAATATCCATGCAGTAATTTCCTGAGAATTCATAACAAAATTTCATGGGGAAATTCAAGATGGCCGCCTCGTGGCCATATTGGATTTTCGAATCGGACCAGAAAAGGTATCTTGCACAACTAGACCCCAAGGGGAACCTGTGTATCAAATTTGAGAAAGATCAGTGCAGTAGTTCCTGAGAAATCGCGATAACAAAGTTTCATGGGGAAATCCAAGATGGCTGCCTGGTGGCCATATTGGATTTTCGAAACAGATCACAAAAGGTATCTTGCACAACTAGACCCCAAGGAGAACCTGTGTACCAAATTTGAGAAAGATCCATGCAGTACTTCCTAAGAAATCACGATACCGGCAACAAAGTTTCATAGGGAAATACAAGATGGCCGCCTGGTGGCCATATTGGATTTTCGAATTGAAGCAGGAAAGGTATCTTGCACAACTAGACCCCAAGGGGAACCTGTGTACCAAATTTGAGAAAGATCAATGCAGTAGTTCCTGAGAAATCGCGATAAAGTTTCATGGGGAAATCCAAGATGGTCACCTGTTGGCCATATTGGATTTTCAAATCGAAGCAGAAAAGGTATCTTGCACAACTAAACCCCAAAGGGAACCTGTGTACCAAATTTGAGAAAGATCCATGCATTAGTTCCTGAGAAATCGCAATAATGTTTCATCGGGAAATCCAAGATGGCCGCCTGGTGGCCATATTGGATTTTTGAATCCGACCACAAAAGCTATCTTGCCCAACTAGACCCCAAGTGGAACCTGTGTACCAAATTTGAGAAAGATCCATGCAGTAGTTCCTGAGAAATCGCAATAACAAAGTTTCATGGGGAAATCCAAGATGGCCGCCTAGTGGCCATATTGGATATTCAAATTGGACTAAAGTACACATGTTGTAAAACTAGACCCAAAGGGGAACCGGTGTACCAAATTTGAGAAAGATCCATGTAGTAGTTACCGAAAAATAATGATGACAAGATTTCACTGGCAAATTCAAGATGGCCACCATATTTAAAATCGTATCAACACCGAATGAACAAATTCTGGTGTACTCATTGGGGGGAACATGCATGCCAAGTTTCAGCTTAATCGACCAAGCGGTTTCGGAGAAGATGTTCACGGACGATGCACGACGGACGACGGACAATCAGGCCATGACATTAGCCCTTCGGCCCAGATGAGCTAAAAAGGGTCACAACTCTTGAAAATATATGCAAAACGCGGAGAAACTTCCCGCTGCACAACTATAGGGCACATACCACATATCCTGCAAATTTCATATTGTCCATACAATATTAACCGAGATCCAGCCCGGACAAGTCCCAATTCACAAAGATTTGAAGAACAAAGGGCCATAACTCTTGAAAATATATGCGAAACGCGGAGAAACTTTACGCTGCACAACCGTGGGGGCACTGACCACATATCATGCAAGTTTCATAATTGTCCATACAATATTAACCAAGAGCCCAAGGGGCTTCAATATACGCCCGTGTATCTGGAATTACATTGGTCCAAATTCAAGGTTGTTTGATAGCCTTGATTCCAATTGGTAGCTAGCCTACAATTTTGTGCTTCTGAGAATGTAACATATATAACATCTTATATTGAATGATAAACTAAAAGAGCTTAACTCTTGGTAACTAGTTGACCTTGAAGCAAGACCCGAGAGCTCACATATCCCACACTGAAATCGACAATAGTCAAACACGAAAATAGCAGTTTTCCTGCAAATGGATTCCTTTCAGACGAGATAATTTTTCATGAAGGAAGAAGAAAGTGATGAAGTAAACCTTTGTTCTTGAGTTAATAAAGAGGTATGAAGTTCATAAAGGACCTCTCTCCCCGTTAAATTACTAAATGTATGGTTTTTATTTCACAACAGTTTAACTAAATGTAGCTGTTTCAAATATGGGAGACAACTCCACAGGATGAATGCCATATACATGTAGGGGAGAGAACTCTGCATATTCCAACCTAACACATATGGTCAGCTAAACTTGATTCAGTTTTGAAGGACCGTGACCTTGACCTTGGACAAATTGATCTCAAAATGTATGGCTCTCAATACCTTGAGACTAGAGATATCGCGTGGACAACAAATGTTAATGGATGAATGGACAGAATGCAACATCGCATTACATGACCTCGTCTTCGACAGGCATATGAAAATGTGATTTCCTGATTTTGGGGTCTCAGTTACCTTGACCTTTGACCTGGACATAAATTTTGGTACACGACACTTCATCTTCAGTCAATGTATCAATGGACACAAAAAAAATCATTTTTTTGAATTTCATAATTTTGGGGGTCACAGTGACAGTAACCTTCACGTTCGGCCTTGACCTACATTTTGGTATGTGACACATCATGTCCCCCTAGTGAATCTACGGACACAAAACAAAGTAATTTTCAAAGATTTCTTGATTCTGGAGTCACAGTGACCTTGACTATTGACCTTGACCTAAATTTTGGTACATGACAAACCATCTCCCCGTAATTTCTCAATGGACACAAAAAATCATGATCTTTAACAATTTAACGATTTTGGGGTCACAGTGACCTTCACCTTTGACCTACATTTTGGTATGCGACACATCATGTCCCCCTAATGTATCTGCTGACACAAAAAAAATGTTATTTTTAATAATTTCCTGATTTTGGGGTCACAGTGACCTCTGACCTTGACCTAATTTTTAGTATGCGACACTTCATTTCCCCCTATTGAATCCACTCACCAAATATTAGTAATTTTTAATGGTTTTCTGATTTTTAGGTCACACTGACCTTTGACCTTGATTCTGGTGTCACAGTGATCTTGACTATTGACCTGGATCTAAATTTTGGTACATGACAAAACGGCTACCTTGAATTTCTCAATGGACTCAAAAAATCATGATTTTTAACAATTTCATGATTTTGGGTCACAGTGACCTTCATCTTTGACCTTGACCTACATTTTGATATGTGACACATTGTGTCCCCCTAATGTATCTACTGACACAAAGAAATGTTATTTTTAATAGTTTCCCGATTTTTGGGTCAGTGACCTTTGACCTTGACCTATATTTTGGTATACGACACTTCATTTCCCCCTATTGAATCCACTAACAAAAAATTAGTAATTTTTAATGATTTCCTGATTTTTCCGTCACACTGACCTTTGACCTCTGACCTCGACCTACATTTCGTATGCAACACATCGTTCCCCCCTGGGGCATCCACTCACCAAAAATTAGAACTGTAGATAGAAAACTGTCAATGATCAATGGTTTCCTGATTTTAGGCAACAGTGACCTTTGACCTCTGACCTCGACCTCAATTTTGGTACGCGACACATCGTCTCCACTTAGCGTATCCACTCACAAAAAATTGCAACTGTGGATAAAAAACATTCACAGATATAGACCGGACACGAACACTTCAGTGATTTCCTGTTTTGTAGGCCAGTGACCTTTGACCTCTGACCTTGACCGTCATTTTGGTACGCGACACATCGTCTCCCCGTAGGGTATCCACTCACCAAAAATTAGAACTGTAGATAGAAAACTGACGGACGGACGGACAGATGGACGGAAACCGCCATCACATAATACGTCCGCCTTTTGGTGGGTGTATAACAAGATCCAGCCCGGACAAGTCCCATTCACAGAGATTTCAGAAAAAGGGTCATAACTCTTGAAAATTATACCGGAACTCGGAAAAAACTCTACGCTGCACAACTACGGGGCACTGGCCACATTCCATGCGAGTTTCCATCCTGTCCATCAAATAGTAACCGAGATATTGCGCGGACAAGAAATTCGGACCGACAGATGGACGGACAAAGCGATCGCTATATGCCCCCCCTCTAGTTAGAAGGGGGGGGGGCATAAATATTGTCCATCTAGGGTGAGCAACCTCCAGTTTGAATTTTGCAGTCAGTCATTGTTGATTTAGATCAGCCTGATATCCAATTGTGTGACAGGCAATCACTTGGAATCAATATTCCTATGAAATTCAAGACCCATGGCTTTAACCATCGAGGCTGTATATACTGCTCCCGAAGTCACTCCAGATTGGAGAAATCACTCCAGATTGGAGAAATAAACAAAAACAGTCAAAGTCCAAATTGCTGGTAATTAGGCAAAAAATTAATCTATGATCACCTAAAGTTAATCAGATCATTGACTCTTCGGTAAAAAAATCCACACAAAATTTGAGATAACCCAAAGCTTGCACCGTTTAGATCGTATTCCCCAAAGGGCTGTTCCAGAAAGCTTCGGATGGGGGAAGACAAGTTTTCTGACCCCAACCACTCATATACCATTCTTTTTATCTCCCTGATGTTAAATGACTGCATACCATGCACCACACATATACCATAAAATGAAATATCTTCTCTCCATCCCATGTACTTTTTTCTGAAACAGTCCTAATGAGATCGAGAAAAATGAACAGAACAGAGGCAAGATTCTACACATATCTAACCGAAGATCTTATCAATAGAGTTGTTGGAGGGCAGTGTACAGTTGAAGATGGTGAATTGCCTCTTGAGCCTCTCAGGGATATCATTTCTGCCACCTCCTGGGTGGATCATGGCTGCAATGAACTGGATGTCCACGATGGAGATGAAGTCTCCTGGCTTGTCCAAGCTGTACATACCATGCATCTCCATCATCTGACGGGTGATCTCATTTGTCACCTACAGCATAATTAAGTACCATGATAATGATTAAAATTAGAGCAAACACATGTTCAAAATGTTTCCTAGCAGTACACTATGCTTCTACCGAACAAGAAATTATATGACTGAGTAAATGGAGTGACACCAATGCTGGTCAATATCATTGCTTTCCAAAGCCAATCAAATGCAGTAATGTTAGTCCCAAGTCAGATTACGGCAAATGATTCTATATTTTCGTTAATTTTTGAACCCTAATCAGAATAATATGATTCAATTTGAATTATTGATACCTGGTCTCCCCATTCATTAATGATGGGCATGTTGACATCATCCACAAACACAGTCATCCTGCGTCCGCCTGGTGGGCCGTATGTACTGCCCATCCTCTTATCCACGTAACTCTCAACTGTTCTCTGATAAAACAAAGAGTACACACAGGGATCAGTTCAGAAAAAAGGTTCCTCAAGATTAAACAATTTTTAAGACATGTATTGCGGTAATCCCTCTAATAATTTCTTCTTCCTTCTTAAATCAGATCAGCTGACTCTTGTTTGGCAACAAAATATTGTTAGTGCTAAGGTTCAGTTGATCTACACATCCAACAAGTCACATACAGGTTTTCCCACCTGCTTTTTGATGAATTGACTCACTGGTAGAATTTCAAAATTACAGTTAATT
>JAVTVY010035155.1:0-15373 GCA_036873755.1 Hanleya hanleyi | reverse complement strand
TTATTAGGAACAGCGCCCTCTGGCGTCAGATCGGGAAACTAATGATATCATCGTGTTGCCCTTGGCTCACTGAGTTGATGTTCCAAGTATTGAGGTGAAATTCGGTAGGAAAAGGGGTCAAAAAGCCAGTTTGCTATTCAGTTTGCTATTCGCGTAGTTATTGGAACAGCGCCTCCTGGCGTCAGATCGGGGAACTAATGATATCATCGTGTTGATCTTGGCCCACTGAGTTGATGTGCCAAGTATTGAGGTGAAATTCGGTCGCGAAAGGGGTCAAAATAGCCAGTTTGCTATTCAGTTTGTTATTCGCGTAGTTATTGGGAACAGCGACCCCTGGCATCAGATCGGGGAACTAATGATATCATCGTATTGCTCTTGGCTCACTGAGTTGATGTGCAAAATATTGAGGTGAAATTCGGTCGGGAAAGGGGTCAAAATAGCCAGTTTGCTATTCAGTTTGCTATTCGTGTAGTTATTGGGAACAGCGCCCCCTGGCGTCAAATCGGGGAACTAATGATATCATCGTGTTGCTCTTGGCTCACTGGGTTGATGTGCCAAGTATTGAGGTGAAATTCGGTCGGGAAAGGGGTCAAAATAGCCAGTTTGCTATTCAGTTTGCTATTCGCGTAGTTATTAGGAACAGCGCCCCCTGGCGTCAAATCGGGGAACTAATGATATCATCGTGTTGCCCTTGGCTCACTGAGTTGATGTGCCAAGTATTGAGGTGAATTTCGGTCGGAAAAGGGGTCAAAATAGCCAGTTTGCTATTCAGTTTGCTATTCGCGTAGTTACTGGGAACATCGCCCCCTGGCGTCAGATCGGGGAACTAATGATATCATCGTGTTGCCCTTGGCTCACTGAGTTGATGTTCCAAGTATTGAGGTGAAATTCGGTCGGGAAAGGGGTCAAAATAGCCAGTTTGCTATTCAGTTTGCTATTCGCGTAGTTATTGGGAACAGCGCCCCCTGGCGTCAAATAGGGGAACTAATGATATCATCGTGTTGATCTTGGCTCACTGAGTTGATGTGCCATGTATTGAGGTGAAATTCGGTCGGAAAAGGGGTCAAAATAACAAGTTTGCTATTCAGTTTGCTATTCGCGTAGTTATTGGGAACAGCGCCCCCTGGCGTCAGATTGGGGAACTAATGATATCATCGTGTTGCCCTTGGTTCACTGAGTTGATGTTCCAAGTATTGAGGTGAAATTCGGCCGGGAGAGGAGACAAAATAGCCGGTTTGCTATTCAGTTTGCTATTCGCGTAGTTATTAGGAACAGCGCCCGCTGGCGTCAGATCAGGAAACTAATGATATCATCGTGTTGCCCTTGGCTCACTGAGTTGATGTTCCAAGTATTGAGGTGAAATTCGGTCGCAAAAGGGGTCAAAATAGCCAGTTTGCTATTCAGTTTGCTATTCGCGTAGTTATTAGGAACAGCGCCCGCTGGCGTCAGATCGGGAAACTAATGATATCATCGTGTTGCCCTTGGCTCACTGAGTTGATGTTCCAAGTACTGAGATGAAATTCGGTCGGGAAAGGGGTCAAAATAGCCAGTTTGCTATTCAGTTTGCTATTCGCGTAGTTATTGGGAACAGCGCCCCCTGGCGTCAGATCGGGGAACTAATGATATCATCGTGTTGATGTTGGCTGACTGAGTTGATGTGCCAAGTATTGAGGTGAAATTCGGTCGGGAAAGGGGTCAAAATAGCCAGTTTGCTATTCAGTTTGCTATTCGCGTAGTTATTGGGAACAGCGCCCCCTGGCGTCAAATCGGGGAACTAATGATATCATCGTGTTGCTCTTGGCTCACTGGGTTGATGTGCCAAGTATTGAGGTGAAATTCGGTCGGGAAAGAGGTCAAAATAGCCAGTTTGCTATTCAGTTTGCTATTCGTGTAGTTATTGGGAACAGCGCCCCCTGGCGTCAAATCGGGGAACTAATGATATCATCGTGTTGCTCTTGGCTCACTGGGTTGATGTGCCAAGTATTGAGGTGAAATTCGGTCGGGAAAGGGGTCAAAATAGCCAGTTTGCTATTCAGTTTGCTATTCGCGTAGTTATTGGGAACAGCGCCCCCTGGCGTCAAATCGGGGAACTAATGATATCATCGTGTTGATCTTGGCTCCCTGAGTTGATGTGCCAAGTATTGAGGTGAATTTCGGTCGGAAAAGGGGTCAAAATAACAAGTTTGCTATTCAGTTTGCTATTCGCGTAGTTATTGGGAACAGCGCCCCCTGGCGTCAGATTGGGAACTAATGATATCATCGTGTTGCCCTTGGCTCACTGAGTTGATGTTCCAAGTATTGAGGTGAAATTCGGTCGGAAGAGGGGACAAAATAGCCAGTTTGCTATTCAGTTTGCTATTCGCGTAGTTATTAGGAACAGCGCCCGCTGGCGTCAGATCGGGAAACTAATGATATCATCGTGTTGCCCTTGGCTCACTGAGTTGATGTTCCCAGTATTGAGGTGAAATTCGGTCGGAAAAGTGGTCAAAATAGCCAGTTTGCTATTCAGTTTGCTATTCGCGTAGTTACTGGGAACATCGCCCCCTGGCGTCAGATCGGGGAACTAATGATATCATCGTGTTGCCCTTGGCTCACTGAGTTGATGTTCCCAGTATTGAGGTGAAATTCGGTCGGAAAAGTGGTCAAAATAGCCAGTTTGCTATTCAGTTTGCTATTCGCGTAGTTACTGGGAACATCGCCCCCTGGCGTCAGATCGGGGAACTAATGATATCATCGTGTTGCCCTTGGCTCACTGAGTTGATGTTCCAAGTATTGAGGTGAAATTCGGCCGGGAGAGGAGACAAAATAGCCGGTTTGCTATTCAGTTTGCTATTCGCGTAGTTATTAGGAACAGCGCCCGCTGGCGTCAGATCAGGAAACTAATGATATCATCGCGTTGCCCTTGGCTCACTGAGTTGATGTTCCAAGTATTGAGGTGAAATTCGGTCGGAAAAGGGGTCAAAATAGCCAGTTTGCTATTCAGTTTGCTATTCGCGTAGTTATTGGAAACAGCGCCCCCTGGCGTCAGATCGGGGAACTATTGATATCATCATGTTGATGTTGGCTCAATTAGTTGATGTGCTAAGTATTGAGGTGAAATTCGGTCGGGAAGGGGGTTAAAATAGCCAGTTTGCTATTCAGTTTGCTATACGCGTAGTTATTGGAAACAGCGTCCCTGGCGTCAGATCGGGGAACTAATGATATCATCGTGTTGATGTTGGCTCACTGAGTTGATGTGCCAAGTATTGAGGTGAAATTCGGTCGGGAAAGGGGTCAAAATAGCCAATTTGCTATTCGGTTAGCTATTCGCGCAGTTATTGAAAACAGCGCCCCCTGGCGTCAGATCGGGGAACTAATGATATCATCGTGTTGATGTTGGCTCACTGAGTTGATGTGCCAGTATTGAGGTGAAATTCGGTCGGGAAAGGGGTCAAAATAGCCAGTTTCCTATTCAGTTTGCTATTCGCGTAGTTATTAGGAACAGCGCCCCCTGGCGTCAAATCGGGGAACTAATGATATCATCGTGTTGCCCTTGGCTCACTGAGTTGATGTGCCAAGTATTGAGGTGAATTTCGGTCGGAAAAGGGGTCAAAATAGCCAGTTTGCTATTCAGTTTGCTATTCGCGTAGTTACTGGGAACATCACCCCCTGGCGTCAGATCGGGGAACTAATGATATCATCGTGTTGCCCTTGGCTCACTGAGTTGATGTTCCAAGTATTGAGGTGAAATTCGGTCGGGAAAGGGGTCAAAATAGCCAGTTTGCTATTCAGTTTGCTATTCGCGTAGTTATTGGGAACAGCGCCCCCTGGCGTCAAATAGGGGAACTAATGATATCATCGTGTTGATCTTGGCTCACTGAGTTGATGTGCCATGTATTGAGGTGAAATTCGGTCGGAAAAGGGGTCAAAATAACAAGTTTGCTATTCAGTTTGCTATTCGCGTAGTTATTGGGAACAGCGACCCCTGGCGTCAGATTGGGGAACTAATGATATCATCGTGTTGCCCTTGGTTCACTGAGTTGATGTTCCAAGTATTGAGGTGAAATTCGGCCGGGAGAGGAGACAAAATAGCCGGTTTGCTATTCAGTTTGCTATTCGCGTAGTTATTAGGAACAGCGCCCGCTGGCGTCAGATCAGGAAACTAATGATATCATCGTGTTGCCCTTGGCTCACTGAGTTGATGTTCCAAGTATTGAGGTGAAATTCGGTCGCAAAAGGGGTCAAAATAGCCAGTTTGCTATTCAGTTTGCTATTCGCGTAGTTATTAGGAACAGCGCCCGCTGGCGTCAGATCGGGAAACTAATGATATCATCGTGTTGCCCTTGGCTCACTGAGTTGATGTTCCAAGTACTGAGATGAAATTCGGTCGGGAAAGGGGTCAAAATAGCCAGTTTGCTATTCAGTTTGCTATTCGCGTAGTTATTGGGAACAGCGCCCCCTGGCGTCAGATCGGGGAACTAATGATATCATCGTGTTGATGTTGGCTGACTGAGCTGATGTGCCAAGTATTGAGGTGAAATTCGGTCGGGAAAGGGGTCAAAATAGCCAGTTTGCTATTCAGTTTGCTATTCGCGTAGTTATTGGGAACAGCGCCCCCTGGCGTCAAATCGGGGAACTAATGATATCATCGTGTTGCTCTTGGCTCACTGGGTTGATGTGCCAAGTATTGAGGTGAAATTCGGTCGGGAAAGGGGTCAAAATAGCCAGTTTGCTATTCAGTTTGCTATTCGTGTAGTTATTGGAGACAGCGCCCCCTGGCGTCAGATCGGGGAACTAATGATATCAATGTGTTGATCTTGGCTGACTGAGTTGATGTGCCAAGTATTGAGGTGAAATTCGGTCGGAAAAGGGGTCAAAATAGCCAGTTTGCTATTCAGTTTGCTATTCGCGTAGTTATTGGGAACAGCGCCCCCTGGCGTCAAATCGGGGAACTAATGATATCATCGTGTTGATCTTGGCTCCCTGAGTTGATGTGCCAAGTATTGAGGTGAATTTCGGTCGGAAAAGGGGTCAAAATAACAAGTTTGCTATTCAGTTTGCTATTCGCGTAGTTATTGGGAACAGCGCCCCCTGGCGTCAGATTGGGAACTAATGATATCATCGTGTTGCCCTTGGCTCACTGAGTTGATGTTCCAAGTATTGAGGTGAAATTCGGTCGGAAGAGGGGACAAAATAGCCAGTTTGCTATTCAGTTTGCTATTCGCGTAGTTATTGGGAACAGCGCCCCCTGGCGTCAGATCGGGGAACTAATGATATCATCGTGTTGCTCTTGGCTCACTGAGTTGATGTTCCCAAGTATTGAGGTGAAATTCGGTCGGGAAAGGTGGTCAAAATAGCCAGTTTGCTATTCAGTTTGCTATTCGCGTAGTTACTGGGAACATCGCCCCCTGGCGTCAGATCGGGGAACTAATGATATCATCGTGTTGCCCTTGGCTCACTGAGTTGATGTTCCAAGTATTGAGGTGAAATTCGGTCGGGAAAGGGGTCAAAATAGCCAGTTTGCTATTCAGTTTGCTATTCGCGTAGTTATTGGGAACAGCGCCCCCTGGCGTCAAATAGGGGAACTAATGATATCATCGTGTTGATCTTGGCTCACTGAGTTGATGTGCCATGTATTGAGGTGAAATTCGGTCGGAAAAGGGGTCAAAATAACAAGTTTGCTATTCAGTTTGCTATTCGCGTAGTTATTGGGAACAGCGCCCCCTGGCGTCAGATTGGGGAACTAATGATATCATCGTGTTGCCCTTGGTTCACTGAGTTGATGTTCCAAGTATTGAGGTGAAATTCGGCCGGGAGAGGAGACAAAATAGCCGGTTTGCTATTCAGTTTGCTATTCGCGTAGTTATTAGGAACAGCGCCCGCTGGCGTCAGATCGGGAAACTAATGATATCATCGCGTTGCCCTTGGCTCACTGAGTTGATATTCCAAGTATTGAGGTGAAATTCGGTCGGAAAAGGGGTCAAAATAGCCAGTTTGCTATTCAGTTTGCTATTCGCGTAGTTATTAGGAACAGCGCCCGCTGGCGTCAGATCGGGAAACTAATGATATCATCGTGTTGCCCTTGGCTCACTGAGTTGATGTTCCAAGTACTGAGATGAAATTCGGTCGGGAAAGGGGTCAAAATAGCCAGTTTGCTATTCAGTTTGCTATTCGCGTAGTTATTAGGAACAACGCCCCCTGGCGTCAGATCGGGGAACTAATGATATCATCGTGTTGATGTTGGCTGACTGAGTTGATGTGCCAAGTATTGAGGTGAAATTCGGTCGGGAAAGGGGTCAAAATAGCCAGTTTACTATTCAGTTTGCTATTCGCGTAGTTATTGAGAACAGCGCCCCCTGGCGTCAGATCGGGGAACTAATGATATCATCGTGTTGATGTTGGCTGACTGAGTTGATGTGCCAAGTATTGAGGTAAAATTCGGTCGAGAAAGGGGTCAAAATAGTCAGTTTGCTATTCAGTTTGCTATTCGCGTAGTTATTGGGAACAGCGCCCCCTGGCGTCAGATCGAGGAACTAGTGATATCATTGTGTTGATCTTGACTCACTGAGTTGATGTACCAAGTATTGAGGTGAAATTCGGTCGGGAAAGGGGTTAAATTGACTATTATTGTTTTGATGATAAAATAACGGCTGGTCCCCTTCGAATAGCGAACCGCTAACTGCGAACTGCCGACTAACTTATAATACCTGGCACAGACATATTTATTTGACACGTGAAATTCTACCGATCGGCTCCGACGCATCAAGGATTTTGAGCATGCACTTGATTCTGCGGGGGTACTATTTATTACCAAATTGCATAAAAGAGTTCCAAAAAGGTCACTTCAAACATCACTTGACCAAGTGCAGCCAAAAACATTTGGTGGAACACAACTTGAGATTTTTTTTAAGTGCACTTGGTCAAGTGCGAAAATTGCCCTTGAAAAAGTCAAGTCAAGTGAGGTTTCATGAAATCGGCCCATGGAGTATAGAGACATGTATAATATGAAGGATGTAAGTAGTGACCCAGTAGTTGTCTTGAGAACAAATCGAAGAAGAAATAATACATAGATGAAATCGATCAAACAAGTTCGATTATGCCCTACCTACCCGTATCGATAATTACCCGAGGGTGGCTGCCGAATTCGAACATTCTTGCGACCAGATAAGCAACATAAACAATATCTCCTGAACTATCAAATTCTTTAATTCCTTGAATGACCACTTTTACCTTCATATCTGAAGAAGCACGATTTTCTGCATTCCTTGAAGACACATCTTTACCTCTATACATGTCCACCGTTACATCCATGCATGGAAGGTTAACCGTTATCTTCATACCTGACTGACCACCGTTACCTCCCTTTGTTCAAGGATGTTCCTTACCTCCATTACTGGACGACCACCGTTCCCTGCATACATGAATTATGTCTACCGTTACCTCCATTCCTTGAAGGATCACCGTTTCATCTATAGCTCGAAGGATCACCGTTACCGGTACCTCTATTCCTGGAGGTCTACCGTTGCTTCCGTACCCCAAGGATCACCGTTACTTGTATAGCTGAAGTTTAAACGTTACCTCCATTAGTTGAAGAACCATTTTATCCACATAACTGAAGATCCATCATTACCTCCATAACTGAAGTGCCACCGTTACCTCCATAATTGAAGGACCACCGTTACATTCATTCCTGGGGGCCCACCGTCGCTTCCATACTCCAAGAATCACTGTTACTTATATACCTGAAGTTCAAACGTTACCTCCATTACTTGAAGGACCACCGTACGGTAATCTCCATAACTGAAGATCCACCATCACCTCCATAAATGAAGGACCACCGTTACCTCCATAATGGAAAGACCACCGTTACTTCCATATATCCACCGTTACCTCCACTCTTGAATGACCATAATTATCCACATAACTGAAGGACTACTGTTTGGAGGTTCACCATTACGACCATTTCCACCGTTACTTCCATTCCTGAAAGGACCACCTTTAATATCTCCATAATTGAAAGACATCAGTTACCTACATAACTGAAGGTCCATCGTTACCTTCATTCCTTGAAGGGCCACAGTTGCTTCTATTCCTTGAAGGAGCAGCGTAACCTTCACCTGAAGGTCCAACGTTGCCCCCATTCTTTGGATGGTCGCCTTTACCTCCATAACTGAAGGTCTCGCGTTACCTTCATATCTATAGGACCACCGTTTCCGCCATATCTGAAGGACCACCATTACAGGTCCACCGTTACCGCCATTCGTTGAAGGATCTCCGTTACCCCCATACTTGATAGGCCGTCGTTACCTCATACATTAAGGTCCACCGTTACCTCCATTCGTCTCTCTTGCAGGAAACTAACCTAGTTTTATGTATACCATGACTCATTCTGTAAATTTGGTGCTAATGCTTTTATATGAATGAGGTATTTGTATTATGGACGCGGAAATTCTTTAATGAATGACGGATGAATATTGAAGGACGGACTAGACGCTTGTATTTGTAGAATAACTGTTACCTCTATACCTGATGGTCCACCGCTATCTCCATACCTGGTTGATTGCCCTTACTTCCATACCTGATGATCCACCGTTACCTCGATACCTGATGGTCCACCGTTACCTCCATACCTGGTAGATCGCCGTTATCTCCATGCCTGATGGTCCACTGTTACCTCCATACCTGATGGTCCACCGTTACCTCCATACCTGGTAGATCGCCGTTACCTCCATACCTGATGGTCCACCGTTACCGCCATACCTGATGGTTCACCGTTACCTACATACCTGGTAGATCGCCGTTAGCTCCATACCTGATGGTCCACCATTACCTTCATATCTGATGGTCCACCGTTACCACCATACCTGGTAGATCGCCGTTATCTCCATACCTGATGGTCCACCGTTACCGCCATACGTGGTAGATCGCCGTTACCTCCATACCTGATGGTCCACTGTTACCTCCATACCTGATGGTCCACCGTTACCTCCATACCTGGTAGATCGCCGTTACCTCCATACCTGATGGCTCACTGTTACCTCCATACCTGATGGTCCACCGTTACCTCCATACCTGGTAGATCGCCGTTACCTCCATACCTGATGAGCACCGTTACCTCCATATCTGGTAGATCGCCGTTACCTCCATACCTGATAGTCCACCGTTACCGCCATACCTGATGGTTCACCGTTACCTACATACCTGGTAGATCGCCGTAAGCTCCATACCTGATGGTCCACCATTACTTTCATATCTGATGGTCCACCGTTACCACCATACCTGGTAGATCGCCGTTATCTCCATACCTGATGGTCCACCGTTACCTCCATACCTGATGGTCCACCGTTACCTCCTTACATGGAAGATCGCCAGTACCTCCATACCTGATGATCCACCGTTACTTCCATACCTAATGGTCCACTGTTACCTCCATACCTGAAGGACCACCGATACCTCCATTCCTGAAATACTACCCTTTTCTCATCCTTGAAAGACCACCGTTACCTCATACCTGAAGGACCACCATTACCTCATATCTGAAGGACCACCGTAACCTCATAACTGAAGGACCACGAGCACCTCCATTGTTTGAAGCACCACTGTTACCTTCATACCAAAATGACCACCGTTTTTTTCTTTGAAGGACCATCGTTACCTCCATACCTGGTAGATCGCCGTTATCTCCATACCTGATGGTCCACCGTTACCGCCATACGTGGTAGATCGCCGTTACCTCCATACCTGATGGTCCACTGTTACCTCCATACCTGATGGTCCACCGTTACCCCCATACCTGGTAGATCGCCGTTACCTCCATACCTGATGGTCCACTGTTACCTCCATACCTGATGGTCCACCGTTACCTCCATACCTGGTAGATCGCCGTTACCTCCATACCTGATGAGCACCGTTACCTCCATATCTGGTAGATCGCCGTTACCTCCATACCTGATGGTCCACCGTTACCGCCATACCTGATGGTTCACCGTTACCTACATACCTGGTAGATCGCCGTTAGCTCCATACCTGATGGTCCACCATTACCTTCATATCTGATGGTCCACCGTTACCACCATACCTGGTAGATCGCCGTTATCTCCATACCTGATGGTCCACCGTTACCTCCATACCTGATGGTCCACCGTTACCTCCTTACATGGAAGATCGCCAGTACCTCCATACCTGATGATCCACCGTTACTTCCATACCTTATGGTCCACTGTTACCTCCATACCTGAAGGACCACCGATACCTCCATTCCTGAAATACTACCCTTTTCTCATCCTTGAAAGACCACCGTTACCTCATACCTGAAGGACCACCATTACCTCATATCTGAAGGACCACCGTAACCTCCTAACTGAAGGACCACGAGCACCTCCATTGTTTGAAGCACCACTGTTACCTTCATACCAAAATGACCACCGTTTTTTTCTTTGAAGGACCACCGTTACCTCCATATCGGAAGGACCATCGTCACCTTCAAATCTGAAAGTCCACTGTTACAACTATTCCTTGAAGGATCACCGTTACCTCACTTTCTGAATGCCCACCGTTACCTCATACCTGAAGGACCACCGTTACTTCTTTCATGCAAGACCACCATTACCTCCATTCTTTGAAGGATCACCGTTACTTTCATACCTGAAGAGCCACTGTTATCTCCATTCTTTGAAGAATAAACGTTACCTTCATTCCTTGAAGGACCATCGTTACCGTTGGATTAATAGGCTGGAGATGGTATGCGACTGTCTGAACAGCGGCCATCTTGAAAATGGCAGCCATCTTGGCTATTTGCTTGGTCAAAATATCTACAAGTATTATCAGTGTGAATGTGTGTGAAGTTGTTTTATTTTGTAGTGCTTAATTTGAGCAGCTTTGCCCAAGATATAGTGTATGCTGTGTAAAATTGACCGAAAATATTGCGCAGAACGGCCATCTTGGATTTATGCAAATTAAAAAATTTCCCCCGCTTATATTCATCTACTTTTTTTATATGTTATTCGAGATGGTTTGGGGGAATAGTTGCAGCAAACAGCAATTCTGTTGCAATTTTTTCTAGGTCAAACCGCAGATTGATTGGACTAAAACGCCCGCTTTTGCTACTACTCATATTGTTGTATGTATGGTCCCTGTGTGACGTCATATCCAACAAATAGTAATAGTATCTTGTAAATATTTGATGCAGCAATCAATGCTGAATAATATGTGATCAACATTATAAAGATTGGATAATAATTATGGAAGAATAATTATCTAACCCTATTGTCACCCTGTTGTAGTTTTTAACATGGGGGGGTAATTTAAAACTGATTAAGGGGGTAGTGAATCCCAGTTTATCGACTGTTAACAAGTTGTTTCTTATTTGACATGTCATAAGGTACATACAAAAATATAGTTTCGCTCTGTAGGGGTGCAAGGTGACCCCTTGTAGCTCACGGACTATTACAACAGGCGTACATTGAAATGCGCCCCTGAATCAGGAAAACAGCCATGTCGATCTAAGAGCAGTATAGCCCGCTAACGCTTGAAATGGAATGCGACCACACGGACAGGTTCATCATTAAGATCAAGCGTCGCTTCGAAAAGGATATAGGGCTACCGCCCACCGAGGTCCTGCAAAATGCGACCAAAATGCACAAACAGCTGTTCCAGGACATGCTTCCGTTACAATCTCCTGGCCTGCCCGTCGGCGATTAGAAATACGGATCAGAGCGAATATGGCCGAAGGATGACGTAACACTATTATGATGGCTTCTGGCTGAAAAAGAGCAGCCGAGAATACATCTAACGGCCAAAAACGAATATAACAGATGCATCGCCAAATGACGGCTTCTGATTAGACAAGAGCATAATTGTAAACATACCCAACGCGGCTACCGATGTAACACTAGGGAGAATAATTATATTCTTTATTTTGTTTTTCTCTCATCTGTCTGCATCATGGCGTCGGGATGGGTGTTAAGGGTTATGATATGACGTTAAACCGTTAAGGTAGGCGTTAAGGCATTAAGACGTTAAGATAGTCGGTAAGGCGTTAAGATAGGGCGTTAAGGCGTTACTGTAAAACTTTCCACAAAAATCATAGGGCAAATAAACTGAGTTCCTGCTTTCTTTACTACTAAGGGGACAACTGGACTTTAAATACGCTTTCTCTACTACTAATGTTTCAGATTAGTCTACCCCACACTGTATCATAGCGTCCAATTAGGAGCAAGGATAGTCCACCTCGATCCCAAAACGTTCACTCAAATGCCATTTTTCCTCTATTCTCTGTCTGCACATGCGACACACCCATCCAGTCGGACGTTCACCCACGTATACGTCTACATGACACCCCATACGACCCATTCGGACAAATATTGGTCCATCTCGACCCCAAAACATCCTTTCAAATGTCCTGTTCCACTGCGCATGCGTAGATGGACGGCATTTCGACGACACACCCATTCAGTCGGACATTCCCGCACGAGTACTTCATTATGACACCTCTCACTGCCCGTACGGACCAATACTGGTCCACCTCGATCCCAAAGCGTCCATACTAATGCCCCTTTTCTGCTGCGCATGCGCAGATTGACGGTAGTTCCACTCCACACACGTCCAGTCGGACTAGTCTACATGTGCTTCAAACTGATACCCCACACGGCCTATTCTGGCCGCGGATAGTCCACCGCGACCCGACAACGTCCACCTCAGGCCGGCCTTTGCACTACGCATGCGCAGTCAGAACTTTTCAGCGAGTCAACTAATGGCCATGAGATAATATGGCCAGCGTGAGACAGAGAAAACAAGATGCCACACCCCATCCCGCAAATGTCCAAGCTTGGGTCCCCCATTGGGCATATACTATAGACGTATATTTTTCCGCCCTCTAGTACCGGAGGTATATCAGGGTAATTCTCACTTGGACTTGACCCGAACTTCAAGAGCATTCACCATACGTCTATAATAGCTCAAATCACCCCTCCTTACACCTCCCACACACGTAAACATCCTTCAATGTACGAGCTCGAGTCCGAAAAGCGCATGGTTTTATATGTACCCCGTCAGAGAAGGTTTTCCTTGTGTACAAATACGTAGATGGCAGCACCATCGATGTCAAACGGAGATTTCCCAATGAAGAGCCGCCATTAGTTTGTTATGAAATTGCGGAACATCGCTGATACCGCCGGACACGAACACCTCGATAATGGAATCGCACTGATCATAGACTCCTAGTAATAACATCGTACAGTACATATAGGTTATGTTTATTGAATATTTCACCCACTTGTATGGGTATTTTGTACCCCAGAGAGGGGGGCACACCATTTAAACACACTACAAAGAACAATCTAGAACATTCCATGGGTTCTCCGCTTACCACTCAAGACATTCCCAGAGGTTACCGGACATTGTCGAAGATTCAGACGAAGCTACATTAACATTGACATGACTGGAAATTTACATGGATGAGGAACTCCTCTCTGTCTCATACATATCTAGCGTTATGTAAACGGACACGCACGAATGTATCGAACACGACCCTGTAGCAACTATAAATGACATAATTGTCTCGCATTATCGTTGACTTCTGTACTTTACCGTATTCTGTTCGGCCTTCATCCGGCGGAGAACAGACTCGAGAAATCTGATAAATTACAGGTTTTCATACCATTTCGGAAACAGATATTGCCTGGGCTCACAGAATATATAAGTATAAATAACTCTCGTATCATTCAAGAGGTGTGATAGATCTGTAATTTTGAACAAGTGTAGGACATCACATGATTCGAAAACGGCGGGTTACGTTCGTGTTACGTCTGTAGACTTTAGCTGATTGGCTGACGAAGTCACGTGGTATTGATTTATGGAAATTCGCTCTTGCAGTTGCCGAAAGTAGGCTGAAGATGGATACACACGATGGCAGGGTCAGTCTTACCGCGTATAGATGACCCAGATGGTCACAGGTTGTCCCGGAGATATCAATGTTCGAATCAGCGGAGATAATCAGGGTATGTTCAAAAGAGTTATCTGCCCCTAAATGGGACTTCAAGTCGCCTTTTACTACCCCTATTGCAACACTTTACAAGTGTTAAATTCAGTATTGTAAAGTGTTGTATTGCTCCTGATACAGCACTATGATGTGGGATATAACATTTTTTTCAACAATTTCTGAGAGTGTTACAAATATAATTATAATTGTCCGCATATTACCGCATATTTATGCCAGGCACGAGACTGAGGGGCAGGTTCACGCACATGCGTTTTTTTTCACGAGAGCCAGCAACGCCACCATCTTGGGAAGCTTACTTTCGCCAAAATGCTAAAATTATTGTAACAACATTTGTTGTGCGAATTTCTTGAACTGTTGAACTGACACTCCGACAAAATACCCTGGCGTTGTTGGCTCTCGTGAAAAGACACATGTGCGTGAATCTGTCCTTCAGTCTCGCGCCTGGCATGAATATACGGTAATATGCGATACTTCTTATTGAAAATATACATAGACATATGGTGGCCGAGAGGGGCCATCGTCACTTCGCCATCGTGCCATAGGGCGATAGAGCGATAGAGCGATGGCGATAGAGCGATAGAGCGATGGCGATAGAGCGATAGAGCGATGGCGATAGAGCGATAGAGCGATAGAGCGATAGAGTGATGGCGATAGAGCGATAGAGCGATGGCGATAGAGCGATAGAGCGATGGCGATAGAGCGATAGAGCGATAGAGCGATGGCGATAGAGCGATAGAGCGATGGCGATAGAGCGATAGAGCGATGGCGATAGAGCGATAGAGCGATGGCGATAGAACGATAGAGCGATGGCGATAGAGCGATAGAGCGATAGAGCGATGGCGATAGAGCGATGGCGATAGAGCGATAGAGCGATGGCGATAGAGCGATGGCGATAAAGCGATAGAGCGATGGCGATAGAGCGATGGCGATAGAGCGATAGAGCCATGGCGATAGAGCGATAGAGCGATGGCGATAGAGCGATAGAGCGATGGCGATAGAGCGATAGAGCGATGGCGATAGAGCGATGGCGATAGAGCGATAGAGCGATGGCGATAGAGCGAAGTACATGACTGCGCATGACTACACCAAAACGAGACAAGTCGACATTTTTCCTAGCTTTGTGTTCACGGTATTTGTCGGTACAAGATTTTCATGGCGGTCAAAATGAATATCAACGCCATGCATGCTAAGAAAAATTCTGTACAAGAAAGCGACTCTGAGTTGATTCAAGGAATCAAAAAAGATCTTTGATTAATGACACGGAGGGGGAAGGATTGACGCTTATTAATATTCAATTGTTGGAAAACGTTGATAGGATATTAATTTATTAAGATTTGCCTCTCCCCCTATACCCCCGCATTGCACAAAGAACGGAATGTCTCAAAGAGCGGAGAC
>JAVTVY010035154.1:0-14969 GCA_036873755.1 Hanleya hanleyi | reverse complement strand
CATCGACCCACTAGTGGCCCACCTAGACCCCAAAACGTCTATTTCCATACACTTTGTCTATAGATTTAATATGCATTCCTAGTACCCGTTCTCTGCATGGCAGAACTGTACAACCGAGAACAAGTCTGGACATGCCTTGATCTCGGGGAGCCAGGTGTTCGGCACCTGAGCTCACTCACGCAGACGCCAGACCAGGTGTTGTAGCAACATTGTAGCGAACGTGCAACATTGTTGCAATTCGGGGAGCCAGGTGTTCGGCACGTGAACTCAATCACGCAGACGCCAGACCAGGTGTTCACCCGCAACATTGTAGCGAACGTGCAACAATGTTGCAATTCGGGGAGCCAGGTGTTCTTCACGTGACAACCCCAAGCAGACGACAGCGAAATTCTGGCGGGAAAAACCCCACAGACAGTACATGGCCTATCATGTTCCCTAGTACATGGCCTATCATGTTCTGAAGATGGCGGACCTCACCGAAAAGACACGGACGTACCCGAAAAGACACGGACCTGACCGAAAAGACACGGAGGTGACCGAAGAGACACGGAGGTGAGCGAAAAGACACGGAGGTGAACGAAGACACACGAAGGTGAACGACATTGTGGAAAAACCCACAGACAGGTCAGTACATATCCTATCATGTTCCCAGGTCACGCTCATTCACCCAGACCGGAAGTGACGTCATACTGGCGGAAAAAAGGAACCAAGAGTTACCTCCCTGGAAAAGTAGCGCTCTGCCGTGTTTACCCTACTACTATTATGCCAATCGGCAGCTTATGGTTTTTGCCTTTATTAAGTAAATAAAGCATCAAGCCCGTCAGATCTTGTGCACTCTCTGTAAGACTAACGGTGTCGTCTGCATACAAGATAACAAGAAGTTTCAAAAGACCATCAATCACATCATTGGAGGCCATGTCAATACTATTACAATCTTTACTTAATAAAATATCTTCAAGATCGTTCATAAACAGTGAAAATAGGAAAGGTGACAGATTTTCTCCTTGTCTTACACCAACATGAAATATGAACAAAACAGATGTTTTTTTTTATTTACAGTTACGCATGATTTTTTGGTTTCATACATCAACAACTATACCGGACCAGCATTTAACAACTTGGACCAAAGACCGGCCCTCCAGACCGTGCCAAAAGCTTTTACATAATCGACGAAAGCAATTTTTGGTTTTTGCTATTGAAAGTATCAATCAGGCAGTTATGGAATGGTTCTTTCTAACCCAGCTTGATTTGGCTTTATAATATTGAATGCATCAGACAGTCCGTTTAATCTATTATGGAGAACACCAGTGAAGAGCATTCCCAATTCAATTCAATTCAATTTTTATTGTACTGAACACCCTAAACAGGGCAGGGTACAAAAAGAACACGAAAGAAGCAGCATCAGCTTCGATCAATCAATATAAAACAACAGCATGCATTAACACATGTAGGTAATGGGTACAGAGATTCACTGTAAGGATCCTTGTGTGAACCACGAATGCAGCGTATTGCATATGGCATTCGTTAAATGGATATCATCTAAGGACATAATAAAGATAAATTTATCAGCATCCGTCAAATGGACGAAATGAGGGTAATAGTTTACAATTTGTGCGAACAGTATTTCTCTATCTATTATATACTTATCACATGTCAACACAAAATGAAATTCATCCTCGACAGTATTGCAAGTGGTACACACACGTTGTTCAACAGGTGTCTTAGGTCTTGTGTGTCTTCCAACCTCAATTTTAAGTTTGTGGTTACTAAGCCTAAGCTTGGTGAAGGACTTTCTGGCAGCTGAATTTTTACATAAAGTCAAATAGGATTCAAATTTAATATCTTGTTTAAATAGCCGATATGATCTCATTTTATTAGATCCATCTTGAGAAAGATTATCCTGGAGAGAGACTTGAAATTGATTCTGGAAGAACACACCGAGAGAAGATGTGATGTGAGAACACTGTGTGTTATCAATATCCACATGAAGCTTATTACACAGATAAGTCTTCAGCTTATACAACCAGCCAATTTTCATATCACAGAGTTGTTTTTGCTCTTGTAGAGCATGAAAGGATAATCTATCCGGGAAGTCTGCAATATAATGATAGAATTTAACTGATCGGACTACAACATCGTATTGTAATGGGTATATGCCTAATTCACCCCTAACACCCCAGTTGTGGGTGGATCTATGTACCTGTAGAAGCCGTTTGTGGAATCTCAGCTGAGCTTTTTCAAATGATATAGTATCGAAATTTTTATACATGAGAAAATCAATCCCCCAAACTTCAGAACCATACAACAAGATAGGTTTAATTAGGGACTGATAGAGATGGCAACCTATATTCATAGGGACATCTTTTCCTTCTATATTGTTAAGTAAACCATAAGATGCCCGAATACCTTTACTACTAATTTGTTCAGCATTCAGTCTGAAGTGTCCCGTTCTAGAGAACAAAATCCCTAAATATTGATATCGATCTACTTGAGCGATTTCAGAGTTGCCTAGGGTCCACTTATTAATGGGGGCTGGTGGGCCTTTTTTGAACACGACAACTTTTGATTTATCCAGATTTACGGCCAAGTGGTTTTCTGAACAATATTGTTCAAGCTTATCAAGACCAACTTGTAAACCGACCGGGGACTCAGAGAGTAACACCAGATCGTCTGCAAATAACAGGTGCGATATTTTTTGTTTGTTTAAATCAACGGGAAAACAACTATTGTCAAATCGGTCTTTCACGTCATCGATAAATATATTAAATAATGTTGGGGAAAGGCTACATCCCTGACGAACTCCCAGGTCACTTTGAAAGTTAGAGGAGATTTCCTCGTTCATTCTAACCCTATATGATATATTACTGTATAAGGATGACACTATTTTAAGCGTCTTGCCGCTTATGTCCTTGTCAGCAAGCTTCTCGTACAAAATATTTCTGTCGACAGAGTCGAATGCTTTATGTAAATCTATGAAGCATGCATACAAGCCTTTTCGTCGAAATGTATACTTATCAATAATGGTTCGTAAGGTGAATATATGATCGGTAGAGCGGAAGCCTTTCCTAAAGCCTACTTGGTTCGGGCTAATTTGTTCAGTAGTTTCAAGATGGTTCACAATGCGATTGTTAATTATTTTGCAGAAAAGCTTACCTAGTGCACTACCAACTGCGACTCCCCTGTAGTTATTGGGATCAGAACGGTCGCCTTTTTTATAAATAGGAATTAAAGAGGAAGTCCTCCATTCGTCAGGAAAAGATCCACTATCAAATATGATATTAAAAAGTCTACCGACATGGTCAATTATCGAAGGAACTACGCTTTCTAGGAGTTCGTTAAAAACTTCGTCCTCACCTGGACTCTTGTTATTTTTCAGTCCAGCAAGTGCGTCTAGAATTTCTTCAGCAGTGATTGAATTATCTAGGATATTATTGCTCTTCTCAGAGTCATTTAAGAGTTGGACGGGATTCCTTTCAGGAGTAGAATGGCCCACCAGATTCACAAAGTGATCAGCCATGACATGTTTATCTACTGGGATATTCTGTTCTCTTTTACAAGAAATTCCCAGTTTTTTAATTAATTTCCAGTAGTACTTAGCATCCGATTCCTTGGCATTTTTCAACTTCCCTAAGAGATTGCTATAATATTCCATTTTTTTCCCTGCGCACCATTCTCTTGTATTTCTTTTTCACATTATGATAATTTATCCTGGCTTCATCCGTTTGGTTATTATTATATTGCTTATAACTAGTTTTAGTCATCGCTTTTGCCATCTTACATTCACGATCATGCCAATGATTTTTCTTCGTCGACTTATTTATTCTAACGTTAACTGTGGCTTTGCAGTTTAAATGATGTAAAATGGCAGTGAAATCTCCTAAACTTTGATTAACTCCATCTTCGTTACTGGGGTATGGGGTCATTATAAAACTGTTAAGTTGTTGTCTAATTTGGGGATTTTGAAGTTCCTGTTGGACAGTTGTACTAGAATTCTGCACACTCCATTTCCGCTTGAATGTAATGGTTTTATATATTATATTATTATTAGATATAGGCTGAGCTACTGGAGTAATTTTTAAGTGGGAATAGCAAAAGAGCGGACAATGATCCGAGTAATGTGTCAGTGGGTGAATGTGGAAATATTTTACATAGGAGAAAAATGATTCAGAAACTATAATATAGTCAACTGTACTTTTCCCACTGTAGTTGTGACATGTAAATTTACCAATATAGTCCCCTGGTACCCTACCATTTAATGTTACGAGTTTGTTTCTAGACATAAGATCTGTGATTTTGCGTCCGAATGTATTTACAGTACTGTCTTGGTTTTTACGGGACATTTGTACAAAATTGAATGCGTCCTCTGGTATGTCTGGCAAATACAGGGCTCCATCCGAGGTAATGATTTCCTGTTTGTCACCCGTTCTAGCGTTAAAATCCCCCCCTAGCATTATATGACCAAGGGGTCCAAACTGACAAAGCAAATTATCAAGGTCCTCAAATGGATCAAGTCCAGGGTGACCTTTCCAATAAGGACAATTATCAGGTCTAAAATAAACAATGCCTATATAAAGGTCTTTGTCAAGATGAATACAATCCTTGTTAATTTTTACCCATACCATAATATCTGAAAATAATACAATGTCAATTTTAAGATGAGATCTGTACAAAAACCCAATTCCACCTCTGGGTCCACGACCCGACAAAGAGGGTTCATTGAAGTTATGAAAAGTGTAACCAGACATATTTACAAGGTAACTTGGGGGTTGCCAAGTTTCAGTAAGACCAATAAAACTAAACTTTGCTAGCGAATTTCGAAAATCACCATCGGATATAAGGTCCTCATTCAGACCTTGCACATTCCAAAAAGAACAACTGAAATGTTCCATCGTGTAGTCAGATACATGAAGAGTTACAGGAAAACAAGAAGAGAGTGACATGCAGTTTCCTTATGATATATACAATATAGTGACATTCAAGTTTGACTACTGTTTTTACCTTATGGAGATATACTGTGAAAATAAGTTCTAAAGTTACTGATGAGGGATGTACCCATATGTTATCCTCTGTTAGACTATACTATACACTATGTTCTCATGGTTAAGATTATAAGGAAATGAATTGCATGAACAGTATTTATCATGCAGGATAGCTGATGAGAACTATGTCTCTTAGTGAAAAAGAAGAAAAAAGAAAAAAAAAAAGGATCATCAGAGATCCAAATTTGTTTGGCATTTTGATCTACCAGTCAGTATACACAGTCCATGTAGAATGGAAATGCAACGTGAAATTACAAGGCATACAGATATTTGGACTAGGTTAAACATGTATCATAAGAATCTATGAACTTACATGTACCGTATGAATAGATTAATTACATGAAGTACAGTATGAAATTATGATTGATTGTGAAGTCATACTAATAATAAACTATATCAACCATTTTAACCATGAAATTACCTGTACCATATGAATCAATGGAACTACAATCGATTGTGGAGATATACATGTAGTGCAGGTACCAAAATACATACAAATACAACATGAAATTACAAGGCATACAGATAATAAAACACATGTATCATTTGAATCATTAGATTACCATCACCAGTGCAGTGCTTTTACTTCAGCATGTTCTGCTTTGTTAATACAATCAGTATTGAAAGATTCCTCTTGAGATCACTGTATATTATTGTTATGTCAAATGATAGAATGGATAGTGGAAACTTGATTGTGGAGGCATACCGATTACACTGATTTTGGAGTCATACGGGTAATTAAATTGATTTTGAAGGCATACATATAATAAAATGGATTGTGGAGGCATACAGATAAAAGATCATTAAAACTGAGTGTGAAGGTATACAGATTATTAAATGAATTGTGGAGGCATGCCAATAAATAAATTGTTTGTGGAGGCACATACAGATAAATTAGAATTGATTAAACTTGATTGTGGAGACCTACAGATTGCATTGATTGTTGAGGCATACAGATAATTAAACCGAATGTGAAGACAGACATATAATTCATTGTAAAATCATACTGATAATAATACTGATTGTGGATCGAGGCATACAGATAATAAAATGGATTGTGAATGTATACAAATAAAAATTCATTAAAATTGAGAGTGCAGGCATACAGATAATTAAATCGATTGTGGAGGCCTACCAATACTTAATTGATTGTGGAAGCACATACAGATAATAAATTAATTAAGATTGATTGCGGAGGCATACAGATTAAATTGATTGTGGAGGCATACTGATAATTCAATTGATTCTGAAGGCATACAGATAATTGATCATAAAATTATATCGATAATAATATTGATTGTGGATTATTATGAAAATTAAGTGTGGAGATATACAGATAATTAGATCAATTGTGGCGGCCTACACCAATAATTAAATTGTTAATTAAAAGGCACACGCAGATAATGAAATTTATTGTGGAGGCACATACAGATAATGAAATTTATTGTGGAGGCATAACAATAATAGAATTGTTTTGGGGGCACATGCAATTAAATTGATTCTGGAGGCATACATGTAATTGATTGTAGCGGTTTACCGATAACATTTATTGTGAAGGCGCATAGATAATATAATGTCTTGTGGAAGCAGACAAATAATAAGACTGATTATGAAGTAAAAATTGCTTTTGAATACATACAGATGACACTAGCCCAGACAGTTTCTTAATGCGGTTAATCAATGTTTCAAGTATTGAGTGTATTGTACCTGGTCATCATGAAACCCTACTTTGACTGATGCAGTTATTTACACATTTCCAACACAAGTAGGGCTTCACACAGTTAGCCGATTGTCGAAAGGCACTTAATTATTTGCTGAACAATGGATTTGGTTACTTGGGAAGCATTGTTTGGCACACTTTGGTCAGATTGAGCCATTATCTCCGAGGGCAGATCATGTGTACCAGGCGATGTGGATTGGATATGGCTGGTTGAATGCTGTCCAAGTGTCACATTTCTAGGACCAACAGGGGTTCTATGTGAATTGTGCTCATGGTGAAAAACGTCTTGCAGCGCTGGCCACTCAGTTGGCGGTTCCGTCGTAAATGTATTCACATTGGTACAGGGAACCTCAGCCTGGTGGTATGTTGGAGGTTTGGATGCATAACCGATGTTATCGTGTACCCAAGGTCTGTATGTTGATAACTGTGGATAGTGGTTGTTAGTCCCTCGGACAGCTGGACGGTTATTGTAGGAGACCTGATGGTTGAACCTAGGCTGCCTTTGTGAGTCAGTAGAAGAGTAATGAGATCCGAGGATGTAGCTGGGGTATAGAGCTCTAATGATAGCTCGAGCCATAACTGCTGCACCCTTCTTGTTTACATGAATTTTGTCTCTGTACAGGTGTTTAGATGTGCCATTCTCCTTCAGAAAGCCAGGGCTTGAATCCAGAATAGGTACTTCAGACTTCAGACTGACATACCACTTTCATAAGACTGGTGGCCTTGCTAGCAGTTTCATATAATGTACCTTCATCTCTTGGAGGTATTATCAGTGATACATGCAGAGTGGCTCTGGGGAAGATTTCCTGGTAGTGAGAATGAGGTTGTTCATATGTAGAGAGTTAACAGTGTAGGGGTACTGTTGACAATCATTGATACCAATGTGAAGTACCACAGCAGAAATCATTGTGTCTGGTTTTGTAGCACCAATTCGTTTGGTGATACCACTGACAGTTTCCCCGGGGAGACAGATCACCTCACAGGTCTTGTGCTCTTTTGACAGCCGTTTAGCTTCTAAAAGATGTACCATTGAATCTCCTACTATGAGGATGTCAGAGTCATGACTGTACTGAATACCATGAACCGTGGTACTGCCCATGTTATTGGTGATCACAGGGATTTTTTGACCAGGTTCCGTTTCCTTTGGTGGCACCACAGATTTTAGGATTGGTGCTTGCGTATATGAGTTAAACTGACTGGTTGAGGACTTGTGACCAGGGGTATCACTAATGTGGGTATTTGAGTTACTGACAAGCTGGTCCGCAAGACCAGAGAATCGGTTTTCACAAGTCACAGATGGAGTTGGTAGTGATGGCTCTGGAGAAAGTGTTACATTATTTCCTTCTATTGGCGATGAAAGATGCAACACAGGATGATCATTGGCTGTATCTTTACATGGACATAGTGTTTCCAGTTTGGAAAAGAGCGACTCAAATTTGGTGTCTTGTTGTTTACTGTGTGCTTCAAGGGAGGTAATTCTTTGTGCCAGTTTCACGTTTTCATCCTCTAGTGCTTTACTTCTATTGTGATTCGAAACACTTCTCTGAGTCGAGGACTGAATGTTCCTGTTAAGTGAACTTATTTTATCCTCCAAGTCCGATAATGAGAGTGAGACTGATGCAAGCTGACTTTGAAGACTGGCCAGTTCAGTCTTAACTGTGTTAGTAGTCTGTACCTTATAATCCCTCAGCTCCTCCACTAGTCCAGAAAATTCCACAATAAATTCCCCCATCCTATTTTCTAGCTGCATGAAGGCCTCGTTCCAGTTACTGTTATCCTTTGAACCTTCCATTTTCGAATTTTCAGTAACCAGCTGGCATGAAGATGTGAGTAATTCTCCGGCGGTATCAGCCGTTTTTGTTGCTGACGCAGATCTGATATTCTCAGAGATGGAGTCTGTGAAAGTCTCCTGACTGTCAAGTTGGTCTGAATTGACTATAGCGTTAGGTTTGTCAGTATCTGGAATTGGTATGTCATTTGTTCTTGAAACTACCTGTGTATAGTCCGATTCGTTTAGTTCATCCCTTTCTACATGATTTAACACAGTGAGAGCATCAGAATTCCCCATGTCAGGTATTGATCCTGCGCTGTCCTGTTGCCCTCAGGAAGGTAATTAGGTTTATCTTCTGGTGCATCTGTATTAAGCATGACAAAGGTGTTTATTCTGTTGTTTACTTTACTTGACGTTGGCGTTGAGGTGCTAGATAAGCAGACCTCTCTAAAATCTCTCTAGGGTCAGTAGCCTTCTTGTCTTGATCTGGGAGCAGTTTACTGGGTTGGGGCACTTGTCTGTCATTCTCTAATGATTGCTCTCTGATGTGCGTTGTGGGATATTCAATGGCACTTGGAAGTGCGAGTAGTGGAACTAAGTGGAATGAGTCTAAGTTTAATTCTGCCTTGCGTACAAGCTCATGTACGTTTATGAACTCTGAATGTAGCCACGGTTGGGTGAAATTTCCTTGTGCCATTATACTTCCGGTGGTGTAGTACAAAGTAATGGTGAACAGTTTGGTAGAGGTAATACTGACTGCCAAAATGGTTTTAAAGAGGCGGTCATGAGGTCTTTTATACGAGAATTCACTCGTCTCATCATTCACCGTGAGTACAGAGTTTTTCTTGTCAGTGTCTTGCCATGATACAAGAGTGTGTGGCAGATCTCCTACAACTTTGTAGTACCGAAGAAGCAGAATTCTTCTCCATATGAGAATAGATTTCACTGTGCTTTCAATCTTGACCTGTTTTGGGTCTTTCTTAATGTTAATCTTTGGTACATGGTCGAGATCATTTGCCTCAAGAGACTTGGATTGAGGGTTGTAAGTTATGGGGTTACCTGGGGTGCGGTTTTCGACGGCGTGGTTTTGCCGGTCGGCATTCATGTTTGCATTGTCCATAGTACTGCACGTCTCTGTTCTTGGACCTGCAACGAGACAGGTTTATCACTACTGAAACAACATGTTTCGCGATCTGAATTGATGGAACGTACTTAACAAAAAGACTTTAAAAGACTTAAAAACATGATCCCGCCTTTTTCCATGGTCAACATGCGGCCATTGAGGATGTCATCCGAACCCCTAGCTTTGTTACTTTTTAAAGAATTGATACGTAATTCTGTCTCATCTGCAGTTATTGCAGCATTAAGGATTTGCCCAAAGTCACCAGGTTCAGCAGCCGCATCAACTCCAGCCACTGGATCATCAACTCCTTCTGTCTTACAGTTTAATTTTTCAAAGAGTTTTTTCATTATATCTAAAGGAACTTTAACATTATCCGTGCGACCTAGCGAGTTTATCAGCTTCCAAAAGCCTTTTGGGCCTAAAGATTTGAAAGATCTAACTTTTTCACCATCTCCTTTCTGTATGCTTTCTCAGCTTTATTGGGTTCTCTTTTGTATGTTTTGCTACACCGTTTCATGTCAAGCTTATTCTCCTCTGATTTAGCATTCAAATACTTATTCCTTGCTCTCTTATAAACGTTTCTCGTTTCCGTATACTATTTAACCATATTTCCTTCATTGTGGAGCCTGTTGATAAATTCTTAGGGTTAGGAGCTAAGCACTTGTGGGTAAGGCCAGACTGTCTTGCACTACCAGTAAACACTTGTAATAAATCACTATTGATATCATTAATATCATTTCCATTCTGCACTTTTAACAGCAATCTTTTAACTTCTGCTTGATCAATGTTATTCAAAAAGTTGGCACATTTATCACCTTCTCAAAATAGTTTTGCTGTTGAAACATGCATGATGTTCCACATTAACTCTTTTATCTGAACTATTGATACTAGCAGTATAAGACGTTTTGCACTTAAATAAACACTTGACAGCACAATGAATATTATTCAAATTCAATTAAATCAAATTCATGAACTTGACAAATGATTTCAGGGGTACACAAAAAATAGTCAATAACACTATTACCCTTCACATAGTAACACGACCAATCAATTTCTCTTTATCTATTCTTCCATTACATACAAGTAGGCCTACACCATTAGCTTTACAAAATCGTAAAAGCCTGTTTCCATAATTGTTATTCTTGTGTGCATCCCGGGATTTTCTTTATTTCTGAATTCTTATTAGGTTTAGATTAAATTGGGTATCCAGAGAAAATCTAGTATCATCATCTATATACAAGTTATCACACTGCAAATCTATAAGGAAGTGTAGTCAGGGTCAGTACCTGTAAATGCATTGAAATCCCCAGCTAATACTACATGGCAGACTTCATTTGAATTAATGCTCAACAATTCAGTTACTATCTCATCAAAAGCATCTATAGAAGAGTATTTGGTTCCCCCCACGAGGGATATACACGGCTCCACCCAAGACATCTTTCTCATAGCCAAATAAACATTTGTTTAATTTTATTCACTGCACCTGTCTAGACTTGGTGCTTATTTCTGTTACATATTTTGCATACTTCGATTTACATGGCCCCAGCTGTAAACGCTCATATTTTATTTTGGAGACATATCTGACAGCCAAACTTGCTAAATTCGTCTTTCAATAATGATAAATCACTGTCATCAACCTTCACTTCAACGACATGTATTGTTAAGCTCGGTCAATACTTGGATGGGTGACCGGGTGCTGTAGTGGCTGGGCTGATCAGTGTCCAGGGTAATAGGAATTGTGAGCACTCTCGTGTTCTGGCACATGTAGGCACCGTCGTGGTAAGACTGAAACAAGGTTGAAAACGACGCTAAACCCTACTACTCACTCACTCCCTGTTCTTGTAAACAAAACTGTGACATTGCTTGGTTGTAAAATGATATATCCAAGGGCGATAAATCTGTACACAGTGCACGGTGTTGAACGAAGTATACTCCCCTGCTGACCTAATTCTTCTGCTTTATTCGGTCGAGGATAGTTCCCATGGCCCACAATCAAGTGGCCTGTTATTTGTTATTTGTTGGACTTAGAATTTTCCAGCAATTTCCACATGTTGTTGGGGCACTGTATTTACCCGTCCAACAATTTACGAGCTAGAAAAAACCTGTCCGAAAATAACGAACTGGCACCGACGGGGATCGAACGCGCCGTTCTTTGCTCCATAGTCAGGCATCTTACCCCTGAGCCACGGAAGCAAACGTCGGATTTTTTTTTATATAGTCACGTCGCCAGTTCCGACCCACCAAAGTGAAATTTGCATCTGTTTTAGAAGGAAATGGTTTGATTGGCATATTCATTATCTTGATCGCCGTACAATTGTCCATAGCCTTTATTAACAAACTAACTTAGCTGGGGATAAACTGAACTGCAGGGAAAATAAAATTACATTTCTTAATGAGAGGTGTCAGTTCCGACCCACTGTCGCCAGTTCCGATCCAGCCTCGTTTTGACATTGACATTTGACCCAGATATAAACAAATGTAATCGTCAACATGATAACTTTTCCGCCAAAATAGGGTCCTAGCTGGATATTTCATTTTGAATGTCTTCATCTGATAAGTGAACATCTGACGTTAAAGAATGCGGGTTGGGGGCGATAGTGATATGGTCGAGCTGATCATATTGACAAGATATATTGGGCACTGAAATAATTCCGATTGCTAATAAGCGTATACTCACTAGAAAATGATGATAAATCAACGGTACTTTTACTTATTTTACCTCTGAATAGCAGATTAAAGAGAAGAAATGCTAATCAGCACTCGAGTTACGATTTTACGTAGTTCGCAAGACATTTCCAGCCCATGGTACGACCCAGATTGGCCATCCATGGATGATGGTGGTTCGGAACTGGGTCCGTCAGTTGATGTCAACAATGGAGCAGGTAGCCTTTAGAGAGACACCCCAGTAAATAAATTTATGACAAATACATAGTACCATATGATAATTATATGTGAGAAACAAAACATCAGAACTTTGATCGGAAGCCCTGGCAGACGACACGGTTGTTGACCAACGGGGAGTCATGGTGTTTGTACTTAGACCGATGTAGTCGTGTGTATGGTGTGGGTCTGCAAAGCTGTCTCCTAACAAAACCAGTGAATGCATAATATAATTTAACCTTGATTGAGAGGTTGATCAACTTGCTTAAATACACCAAATGTTTTATGATTTCACGTGATCATGGTTATGACAAGAAGCAATATTTTGGGAAGTGGGTCGGAACTGACACTGGATCGGAACTGGCGACGTCACCGTACCTAACACAAAACTAACCCTAACCCTAACCCCAAAACCCTAAACCTAACCCTAACCCGTAACCAGTAATATGAAATAGGCAAAGCCTAGAAACGAACGAAGTATACTTCTTTTGTTCGCTTCTGACTTTGCCTTTTTCGTATCATTTTTTTTTCTTCTTCTTTTTCTCCAACCATATAGGTCTATATAGGCACTGTTATATTACGGAAGCTTAGAAGTGACATTGAAAATTATATACATAGGCGCAGCCTAGTGGGAGTTCTTTTCATTTTCCTGGTCGTTTGTGGCTTAGTGATTTCTGATGAAATACTGGCAACCCAAAAGTTCCCGAATTGCTGTGGTTGTGGATGATGCGTTGAATATTTGATCAATCGGAAAACGTATTGTTCTTTATCTGACATAGCAGACTGCCTAGATATGTTTCACACATTTCAAGGTCCCGAAAATAAGAATTATTTTGAGTATATAATCAAACACATTCGATCAGAATTGATACTCTGGATCGGATCTGGGATAAAGTTTGTTGATCGAATATATAATCCACAAAATATTGGGATGCTTCTTCATTATAAATTATTAAACTGATAGAATTATTTTAATTTTATCCTTGAATGAAAAATGAAGAATGCCAAACTAATCGAAGAGAGATATTACTATAATGGACAGAAATATTGGGATGTTAATACAATAGTTATATATAATCAAATTATTGTAAACAAATGAAAAACAAGACATAATGGTGATTGATAGCTTATGAAGCCAGAACATTCCACCCTGAGGACATTTACCCCTGTAGACATTTCCCTAGATATTTCCTCCTTCAAACATTTCCCTCTGTGGACATTCCCCACTCTAAGAGAATTGATACATAGTAAATATGTACTTTATACATATTACATGGGCCCCCCATCCCCTCCTGTGTTTTTTTTTGTACTATAACTACAAATATGTAACACACTGAAATATTTTAAGATACTGTTAACAAGATTTGTATTATTTAGTAAAATATTGTAATAGTTATCTTAGGTTTTGCCATGAATTACTTTCTCTTCAACAGGGCACTCTTTTGACATGCAAACAGCATAATTCATGGTTTTACTTCCAAACTACTTCCAATACCCCATGGTTTCATTGAAGACAAAACATACATTACTGGGTGACATTTTTTGGAGAATATGATAATATTCACATTGTTTTTAAAATTCAAATAATTAGTTCAATCGGCATGTTTGTTACTTAATTTCTGTACTAATTGGAAGCTATTGTACATTTTGTTATTTTCAAGGTTCTGTGTCGAACCTGACTGAATGATATAATAACATCAATATTTACTATGTATCAATTCTCTTAGATACAATGGCGATAGCAGAGGCTCCAAACAAGATTGGCTGTTCTGTCAATTACAGCGCCGTCGCCACCCGCACAACAGGAGATTTGAGATGAATTTCTACAACTTGGGGAAGTGAAAGATTCTGTTAAAAAAAAGTGTTGAAATTAGAACTGGACCATTCTTTTTAGAATTTCTTTCATTTAATTCTGTGTTAAAATTAAGCTCTTCAGGGGAGAGAAATCCCTCAGTGACGTCACTGTATCAAACAGAATATCAATGTCGTAGCTTTTAATAAACATAGCATAAACATAGCATAAACATATGTCACATGTATGTTACATTATTGATTGTTCGTCTCATGTAAGTAGTAGACGGGTCCTGCTGTGGGTGGACCAATCAGAATTGAGAACGAAAGTAGGTCAAGTATGACGCGTTTGACGTCATTGTGTGACGTAATTAGGGCGTGGTTGTAAGAAACCGGTTTAACCGGTAAAACCGGTTTAACTGGTCGTAAGAAACCGGTTAAACCGGTTTTGTGACGTAATTAGGGCGTGGTTGTAAGAAACTGGTCAAACCGGTTTAACCGGTAAAAAACCGGTAAAACCGGTTTAACCGGTTGTAAGAAACCGGTAAAACTGGTTTAACTGGTCGTAAGAAACCGGTTAAACCGGTTTTGTGACGTAATTAGGGCGTGGTCGTAAGAAACCGGTAAAACCGGTTTAACTGGTCG